>MU182091.1:462687-482980 GCA_016904865.1 Pissodes strobi
CCCCCCCTCTTAACTTTTTTGTTTTTCGCATTAGACAAAAATGTTAAATACAAAATTTGTGCAGAATAATGTAAGCTATTTGCAGAATACATTTATATATACACACGGTGTTGCAGAAATGAGTGACAGGTTAAAGTTATCTCCTAAGAATTATGAATATTTTTTCTATAACATGTCCTATACCTAAATGTAATAGTTTTCGACATATTCGCATTTTAAATAGTGGTTTCGTTTTGTAGTTGCCTAATTCACGGCCACCTAAGAACTGGAATCTAGAATATTTGTTTTTGAATGTAACCGCTTATTTAAAATGCGAATATGTCGAAAACTATTACATTTAGGTATAGGACATGTTATAGAAAAAATATTCAGGATTTTAAGGAGATTCAAAAAAATTAATAATATATAGGGTATTCCATTTCAAAAAATATAACTTTAACCTGTCACTCATTTCTGCAACACCTTGTATATAAATGTATTCTGCAAATAGCTTACATTATGCTGCACAACTTTTGTATTTAACATTTTTGTGTAATGCGAAAAACAAAAAAGTTAAGAGGGGGGGGACATTATAAATGATCACCGTGTACCTAATCATTTTAGCGCGAACCCATCACAATCCCTATCAAATGGCCCGCATAACACTCTGATCTGATATTTCCATTTTTTTTTGGTGGGCTTTATCTAAAGCAGATAGTGTACGTCACAGGAACAGTCAAATTTGGCTTCAGGTTCGTCATGACATTACAAATATGAGTCGAATTCGAAAATATCGATATTTTCCACTCTCCCAGGATGAGATTTCCGATACCTGGAAGTACCAGAAGCCTGTTTTCAAAAACTGCTCAAATGGAAAAGCAAAAGATAACTTCTCTTTCTTTCTCTGTTATCACAAAACTAATGGTATGGTACTAATCGCACATTAGAAGGGATTTACTTTACGGGTAAATTTTAGATCGTATATTTGAAAAAATGAGATTGACAGCGGTGATCCGAGAAAAAAGTCTTGTATAAGAAAATGTCCAGTGGGGTCAGATTAGGAGATCGGGCAGGCCATTCTATCGCATCCTTTCTACCAATCCATCCAGGGACGGCCCGAAAGATTTTTTTTGGGGGAGAAGGAACTAAAATTTCCCAACTTTAAAACCCGAATATCCCAACGTAAAAATCAATTTGTGAAAAGTATTTTTTGCTTTTTCTGTTTAAGTGGTTTTAGAACACAGCAGTTAAGAAAAACACATGTGTTTAACGGACATTTTAATTTAATCTTATGAAAAATGACAAACACAAAACACAATTATAAAAAAAAGTAGCTACGCAAATTAAACACTAGCTAGGAACAAAAGCAAATTTTAAGTCACCTTTATCCTTCTATTTTTAAGTGCTCACTTGGTCACAATAGGGTTTAGAACCATGTTATCTAAAATATCTTTTTCAGCTTTACATCTTAAGAGCTGGTCAAGTGTTTCGTCCCCTATTGTCGTCTTTAAATAATTTTTTATATATTTCAAAACGCTAAAACGTCTTTGATTTGTTGCTACCGTCTTTGATTTGTCGCTACCGAGTATCCAGCGGTAGCTTTCCGATCCAATTGACATAACTTAAAGATTGTTTCAAAGTTGATTTATATTGGACTTCTAAGTAGATGAAATAACATCTAGAGCATCTATTATATCCAAATCGTCTTTTTCAGGTATCTCAGTTATTAATTATCCCTTCATCTTAAAAAGTATACTTTTTTTAAATATTAAGACGTAGAAGAAAGTCAAATTCCGATTGGCTATTGGTTGATCGTCAGATATATCCTTTGTTATTTGCAGTATATTAAAGAAAGAAAGTAGATAAGAGATAGCCAACACTAATTGTCGATAGTGCAGAAATTTGATGCTTAAAATATAAAAGATATCGGTGTTCAGACGATTCAGTTTATTAGGGAGATTAAATTAGCTTTTTATTTTTATCATCATATTTTTTACTTTTTATATTTATATTTTTTATACAATTTTCCCAACTGAATTAGAATTAATATATTATTATTAAATTAAAGGCCGTTATATTTTCCTAAAAACAACACATATTACGTAATATCATTTACATACATGTTTTGCTCAGGCTTAATTCTCCCAACTGGAATATCTTTGGGAGTGGAACTGTAGTGTTTGGGAAATTAAAATACTTATTAGTTGTATATAAGTGCCGAGGGAGTTTACTGTACATTGTAACATGCTAGCTTTCATTTTGCATCAAATCAAGTTTAAATGTTAATATAGGGTTTTATCGATAAAATGGTGCAGCTTATTTGTGTAGCTTATTTATTATTTACTATCACCCGCCATAACAAGCAGAGATCGAATTGTCGATCCGGACGACGAAATTGCAATGACCTCTACAGCCCGGTGAATGAAGTGCTGAAAGTGGATCGTGGTTGCTCACTGCAATTCGATATCGGTAATGGCAGTTTTATTCACACAGATTTCGCTTAACGCGATTATTTATTGTTTCTATTAGTGACACGTACTGATTTCAGAATGAGGCGCTATTGTCGTGGATCTGCTGACAGAGCGAGGGGGGGATAAATTATTGAATATGACAGGCTATGGCCACGTGCCGCGTGACTATACTTTCATTGACCCCGCGTAGATTTTGTAGTGGGGATATTGGAGGAAGCTTCTGCTTCCGGGAAGTTTTCAAGGAAATTACTCTACGTTGACTTGCCGTTTGAAGCAGTGTGATCGGCTCGAAGTTTTTTTTGTTTTACCTTATGGAATTTTTCCAACCGACCGATTTTTAGAGTCCCAGGTCTTACATTGGTTAGTTTTGTTTGTTAGTGTCTGGAACTCGCCCCGTAACTGGGATTTAATGCTGCTTTAGGTAGGTGAGTGAATTTGTTTTTTTTGTCTCTCTACTACGAATGCCACCATTTTGGGACGCCGTGAGTGGATTTTAATTGCGTCTTAATTCTTTACAGAGGCCTTCTTGTCCGTCCACGATATACCTGAGCGTTCCAACGATCTAGTCGAATAGCAACCCTTTACAGGTAATTTCCTTTTTTTATTCTCTGCTTTTCTCTTGATATTTTATTTCGATTGTTCTGAGTTTAAATGTCCTTTGGTCATGAGTTACATGCAGAACCTTGAATATTTTGATGTTCTACAGGGTTCGACCGTCGGGGTACTTCGACCGACAGAGTATTTCGACCGGTAGAGTTTAATTTACGAGCCTTTACAGCTCAGTCACTTGGCCACGCCAATCTGGTCTCTGGATTGTGACTTGCTCCGGATACCGTTAGAGTCCTTCATCAGAGGCAGTGTATGGTTTTTTCCTCCCGGAAAACCTCCAAGAAGCCATCATCTGAATGTGAGCTACTTATTATTGACTTTATCATTAATACTTTTTTGCGTCTCACTTTTCAATTTTTAATACTTGCTTACTTACTTCCCTTTCATTATTAAATTAATTCTTGGTTATTTATTTTATTTTTCATTTGTTCGTACTGATTAAGTTCGGGCATTCAAATCAACTTAATTTCGAATTTATTTAAATAGTTTTCTTTTGGTAGTTGCGAAGCTTGGGCTAAAACGAGTACCATATTTCAGCTTTGGGGTATTTCTTGCTTGTGCCGTCTACAAGCCCGTGGCGCCTTATAAATAAAAACCCACCCCTCTCCGGAATTAGAGCCAGGGCCTATTGCACGCTTTGAAGACGACTTGTTCTAGCTTACGCATCCGTACTTGTAAATTCACTCAATTTCAATTATATTTTTTATATTTGATATTAATCACCCTCGGTCTCTTCTAAGCAAGAATATAGGGGCTGACCCATAACTCTGAGCAGAGTAATGTGGGTTACCTAAATTCACTTTTCGCATGGCCCTCCGCTCGCTTCGGGGGCCCAAGAAAAGGAAACTAACCAGGTGCTTACCCAAACTAACCCAAGACATACCCAAAATAAAGAAAAAAACTGTTTAGAAATACAACCTTAAAAAAAATTAAAAAAACGACGGGGTTTGAACCCGGGTCGCCGAAGTGAACGCCAACCATGCAGACCTCTAGACCATCAGAGGTCACACAAGCGACTGGTTGTATCGCGAAGTACATGAAAACTATTGAAAACAGTTGACGGCTCAAAGTTATGGGTCAGTCACTAGACATAAATCTTCTAAGCCGAGGTGAAGGTTTCGCGCCAATTAGAAGAAAGAAAAAGCGTGGCATTATATGAAATACTGTGTCTATATAAATAACATGTATATAACATAAACTACATTTTAATATTCAAAAGTTGATGGCAGAACAGTGCAAATAACATGGACATTCTTGCGCTGCTTAAAAATTATACAGTTTTACAGCATATTATTCGCTCATCTTTTACTAATTGAAACCTGTAGAACCCCTTTACTACAAGATTTGCGGATTTGACCCTACGGAGCTCTTTGAAATCCGTCGTACTATTCGCAAAACTGTAAAATTTCCTTTTAAAAAGTTGAATCAGAAGGCTGTAAACTATTATTGCTGGCTGAAGGTAATTATAGTGCAGGCTCCAATGGGTTCCTCGTTTGCAAAATCTGCAGACCGCAATCTGTTTTGTGATTTGTGTATCTGAGACTTTTGTCTGTATAAAAAAGCATGTTGCCGCGCGCGCGCATGGTGCGATTGCCGTTTCGCCCCCCCCACTATTTTACCTCCGGCATAAACTAGAAACGTTAGGTTGCCGAGGAATGTGGTATCGCAGAAAAAATAATTCATAACATCTGACGACTGATTTGGGTTCTTAAGACAGTACCTTATCATCGGAAACAAAGTCCCCAAAAATCCCTGCATTGGAAAATTTACAAGAGCCAATGGAGATATTACAATTTTAATGTAAACTACTATAAAGTGAAATTGGCGTTCACGGCTCCAAGGGGTCATCTGATCATGGTTCAAACGTATTTTTTTTTTTAAGAAAAAGTAATTTTTCAACCCGGAAATGATAATTTTTCCCAATTGGGAAAAATTCTCCGGAAATGGCTAAAAGACTGAGCAAAATGGGCATATCTGATCAGTTTTCACGCTGACGCGCATCTTGTGTCCTTGTGCGTGTGAAGGCACGTGCACTGGCCTTTGCGCGAAGGTGCGCGTGCGGTTTTAAAGGAAATTAAAATGGGATAATTGAGCTGTTTAAAGGGAAATAAGGGCACATCAGCCCTTGAAAATATTTAATCAGTATAAATATTCATATTAAATATAGCAGTACCACTTAATATTTAAAAGATATGTGGACATACATTTTCCTGAAACAGTAATATAAAAGCGTGTATGTACAGTTAGATCAGTGTGGCTAGAAGTACCATGACTTGACAATTTCACAAATAATTATGAAATAAAAAAAAAATTACTCTAAACGCCATCTGGGTCGTCGGGGACTTCTTCATTATGAAGCAATTCTGCATGAACACTCTCCACTACTGTGTTCAATCCTCTCGGACCGGCATCCACATACATTTCTACATCTGGACTTCCACGCACACTTAATTAAGCTCAATAGACTCGACAGGGCAAGCGCACAAGCCGCGCTGGGTTGTCCAGTTTTCTCCAGCCGTACTTAGTTGCGTCCAGCTTTGTTCCTGTCCCAAGCCATTCTTGAACTTAAAAAATATCAACCTAATTAATATTTTACTAATGCAGAATGCTTTACCCTTTTATTTTTCTTCAAATTACCTGCAGGTGCATGCGCAATGAACGTTGTCGAGCAGCTGCAGGGGGCAAAGTTTTCAGCTGCAAGTCAGCATCTAGCTATTGCGTGGCGGCTACACTTGTTGTAGAGGGTGTAGGGAAGGTCATCTAGGGTGGCATATTTCACTCCTCTGTATAAAGCAAGAAGCAATTTCTTACCGCAGGAGACGATCCTCTCCAAATCTGCTCCGGGCTTATTAAAAACTCCAACTTCGTTGCCCTGGAGAATTTTCAATGTTGATGTCTTTCCTTTTCCAAAAACTGCTGGCATTGTATCACAGCCGGAAAAGGCGTGAGCAAAGAGAATGGCTGACTTCACACTGTCAAGGTGCTCCTGTAGCAATTCGATGTTCTGTGACTCTTCCACAGGCCCCTTTATCGAAAAATCACAACTTCTGGGTAGGTTTTCTGCGCTGGACAAGCATGGCAAGAATATCCGTGTCTGTTGCAACCATAGCAAAGGTCGGGCTATTATACTAGTCAAGGTATCTGCATCCCCGGGGTCCTGTAGCGCCCTTATCCCTCTCTAATCGAGTGCAGGCTTCAGAAGGCGGGTCCAGTTTGTTTTATTCTGACCGTTTCCCCGTGGTTCTTCGCTGTTGCTCTGATGACTTGGTTGACAACGCAACGAAGTATGACTGGAGAAAACTGGACTACGCAGCGCGGTTTGTGCCACACTGCTCCGACCTGCTCGCTGCCCCGCCGAGTCTACTGAACCTAATAATTAGGCGTGCGTGCAAAATCCGGATGTGGAGATGCGTGTGGATGCTGCGGCCGGTCCGCGGGAATGGTGTGCCGGGAATGATGTCATCACTGCAGTGGATAGTGTTCTAATGCAGAATTGCCTCATAATGAGGAAGACCCCGATGACCCAGATGGCAACTAGAGTAATTTCATTTTAATTTTTTTTATTTCATAATTATCTTTGAAAGTTTCAAGTCATGGTATTTCTAGTCATATTTATAGACTGATTTAACCGTACATAGTAAAGCTTTTATACTACTGTTTCAGTAAAATGCATGTCCACATATAATATATTTTAAGTATTAAGTGGTACTGTTATATTTAATATGAATATATATAATTAATATGAATATATATAAAAATTAAATATTTTCAAGGGCTGATGTGCCCTTATTTCTCATTAAACAACTCTTTTATGCCATTTTCATCTCCTTTAAAACACCATGCGCGCTCTCTCGCAAACGCCACGGCACGCGCCTTCACACGCACACATTTAACACACTCACAACACACGCACGCACTCACAAGATGTGCGTCAGCTTGAAAATTGTCCAGATAAGCCTATTTTGTCCCGCTTTTATTAAGCCACTTCGGGTGAATCTTTTTCCTGATTGGAAAAAATTGTCATTTTCGGATTGAAGATAAAATTTGTTTTTCAAAAAAATATATTTGAATGATGACCAGATGACCCCTTGGTGCCGTGAACGCTAATTTCACTTTCTAGTAGTATAAATTAAAATTGAAATATTTCCATTGGCTCAAAATTTGTAAGAAAGTAAAACACTGTTTTTAAAATTAACTATAATTTTTTTTCTATGATTTTTTAATTAAAATTAAACGTATTGTACCTACTGACTTGTGGTGTGTTATATTTATAACCGAAAAATGTATACATACAGCCTTAAACATTGGCTTTTAATAGTGCCATGATGATGATTAATACTTTTTCGAAGTATGCTAACAATGTTAACAGCGATGGAGAAGGGGAAGGGGGAGAGAGAACGTACCACAACACTCACTGGCAACATCATTCATATCGAAGTATAAGATCAGTACAGCACATATCAGAAGTCAGAATGCGGTCTGCATATTTTGCATACGGAACTCCACTGGGAGCCCGGTCTATTAGATAATAATATGAAAAAAATATCTTAGAATATTATTGTGATAATAAGGAATTAAACCATATTTTAAACGTTTATTTACATAGTCGTTTGGTAGAAGATGGTAATTATCTCGACAACAATTGAATTTATATACAGGGTGTTTCAAGAAGCATGGGCTAAACTTTAACGCTACATTTCTAAGCAAAAAATAAGTCGAAAACTTCATATACACTTGTGTTCTTAAAAAATAAATGTTTCTAAAATATCTCGAAAATGCATAAAGTTGAAACATTGCATTTCGGCACAAGTTAGCATACCACTACCTATAGACCAGTGGCGTGCATAAAGCCAAGATACAATACATTTTTATAGGAAAATATTATTCGCTACTATTTAGTAGTGAAAACTACATAAAAGTGGTCTATCTTGGTGTTGTTGGTATTGAGGCAATTCCGAGAAAAATGATTACAACATTATCTAAAATTAAAAAAGCTTGCAAACATACATAATTCTCTGAATGAATCTACAAAAGTTCTTGTAAGTTTATGTCCTAAAGGGCTTCGTCGTGGGGCGTGTTAAAAAAAACTAAAAGAACACAAAGTTTTGAACCCTTTGTCACAGTTTAGACTCTGCCTTTGTAGTGTAAGGGAAACCGTTTAGGATATGCACCAAACTTTAATATATTTGTGAACATTAATTTGTAAGCCCTTTTAACTTTTACGAAAACAGTTTTTGTAATTGTCCTCATAGAACCGGCTCATTCTGGCAAAGAAACACAAGAGACTACTTAGGTATAGTTTCGACTTCCAAAGCAGAAGCAATTAAAAATTTTGGAAAACACAATGGCGAAACGTATTTTTCTATAAAAATGTCTTTTATGTTGGCTCTAAGCACGTCACTGGTAGAGATATGTCAAATACGTCTTCTTTCGTAATACTCATTTGTGTCGAATTACAATAATTTAAACATTTTCGAGACATTTTAACAAAATTTATGTTTTAAGAAATTTTTAACACCCTGAATCTTATAAACGAAAGAGGTAGGACATAAATGTACATAAAGGTTTCGACTTATTCTGTTTGCTAAGAAATGTAGCGCTAAAATGTTGTCCATGTTTCTTAAAGCACTCTGAAAAAAGCCGACATGTCTAGTACTGTATGAAAAATTAAAAACCACTCCGAAAATACAGTTTTCATCTTGGTTTTCATTTAAGATTTTAGAGGTGAGGCGAATTTTTTTATGGAATATGCAAATTTCACGTACGGTATCAACGACGTTGCAAAGTTCAAAAGGGGATGATGACACAATACAATGGTTCTGAAGAGTGGACCAAACATGGACGGCGTGTGTAAAAAATATAAAATTATACAAAATAACAAGCACAACTTACTTTTACGGCACAGGTTCGCTCCTCTATCACTACAATACGGAACTATTCCAATTTCAAGGTTTGCCCTTTACTCCTTTACCTATGCCACATCGAACACGAATTTTCCACTTTTATACGAACTTTCCCAACAAAGCCCGCGTTAATTTCCGTTGCGGCGCTATTGTAGTTCCTCCGAATCTCATCCATTTTCTTTGGAAAATAAACAGTGTCTGTCGATTAAAATGCCCGCGAGGCTAAAAATACACCCCGATTGAGACAGATTTTTGTCCTCGGTGCATTGTTGGAAGCATTTTCCGACGACATTATCGAACGGATTCGCTGAAAAATCGGGGACATTCCGCGAATGATACACCGAAACGGAGAAAAACAAGTCTCTCTGGGCACAATTCCTTTTTCCTCATGGAGCTAAATAGGAACGCGATGCCGGTCCTTCGGTTATGAGAACGATGAATACATCAAAAGCCCTCGAAGAAGCGTTCGATACGTTCTATTATCTACTATTCGCTATGTGTAAGATCTATTAAGTGACATCTGGTGTCAGTAGTCTGCGAACCAGTAGCATTTTCATACATTACCAAATACGATAAGGGGTCACTTTGAGTCGTTCTTGTGTCGCAAAAATCGAAAAGACTGAGACGATAGTTCGATTGGGAACTTCTAGAAGAAAAACTCTTTAAATGCTTCCCTATTTAGAAAATATCGGGAAAATGGACTTTTCAGGGAAAATGTAAAAACATCAACTAGGTCAACAAAATGAGGCATTGTAAAGCAATAAAAAAAAGTTGATTACTTGACGCGAATGTATACCACAAAAACTATATTAGAAGGGAGTTTGGAAATGATTATACAGGGTGAGCTATAATAGTTGAATTTAAACGTTTGGCCATTTCGAATTTGGACACGGTACCACATAACATTTCATTACTGGAAAACAGAATTCTCTGGAGCAACCAAGCTTTCGTATATTAATGAGGGTGGAACGTACGTACGAAACATAGCATAGATCCGATTGAAAATGAAGAATTGGTGATTTTTTTGACTTTGAGTTTGAAAAATCTATGTTAAGGGTGCCAGCCAATGTATAGCTATTTTCAAGAAATCAATCTTAGATTCGTCAACCATGTGATCCTTGCTATAAAAAAAAACCCTATAGCAATTTTCCATACCAGATCGGAAAATACGAGAAAATCGAGGTTAAATTAAAAGATGAAGAAAATTTTCGAATATTTTTGCAATTTTACGAGTCTGAATAAATAGCTTTGCTTTTGATGCATTATCGGAAATTTGAAGGAATAATTCCAACATTTTGACATGACGCCTGAAAACTCATTAAAAATGGTCTGAACATTTTTTGGGCGATTAGACGCAAGTTCTTTTAGCATATCGATGGGTATCATTTTTTGGTAAGTAAGTTGCCTGAAATTTCGTTTAAAGCGATTTAATGATTGGAAAATGGGCCACGATCGGAGAATTTGGATCTTTTTTTAAGCGATAAGCAGCGTTTCTGCCAATTTTATAATTTTACTTTAACCATCGAAGTAGTGACAAGTAAGTTCAAAATACAGAAAACAAAAATATGCATGTATTCCATTATATTAATCTCGCATTCTTGAAGTCTTCACTTCTGTGCATGGTGTGGTCTTAAACACACATCATTTTTTTTATCTATTTTTACAACTAATAATATGACATAATATATGACGTGATCGTTAAAGTTCAAGCCTTTGCCACTGGCGAGCACGATCGTTCCCTGCCTCCCTACCCAGGAGCTGTACACTAGGGAGTAGCGACGCTAGAACGCGAAAAACCTCAATCAATGTTTGTATTTTTGTTTATTCTTAACGAACTAAAGTAGCTTATTATACTTACAATTATACAACCCTATATTAATTACAAAACAAACTAAAAACAAAAATCATACGCATATATACGTACATACAACATACATATACAAATATGTATTAATAATCTTGGTCATAATGTAAATAAAGAGGGTTAATTAAGTATGCGGACTAGTGAACTTTTAACTGACTTAAGATACAAATTTCACATAAACAGATCCACAACAGCTTCTTTTTCGAGACAGTTTTTATTAATGTACGAATTTTATTAGTATACATACAAAGGCTAAATCTCCAATGGGCGTAGATATGGGTAACATCAAGCTTTATCAATGAAAAATTGTGCACCCCTAATTTTTTCTCAATTTAATTACTTCTGCGATTAAGGCATAGTTTTTGATACGACGAAAACGTGTAATTTGTTTTGATGCACGCCTCTGGTCCAATTTAGTGGGAGTTGCGGGAGGTTGGTCAGAACTTCATAAAACCATTCATATCTTCAGATATTTTTCTTGTATACATAGTAGTAGCGCAAATAGTACAAAGGATGGAATCGAGACCGGAAGACGCGAAAGGTGTGGATGCAGCCCGACGACAGATGTAGGTACGACACAACACACGTGCGCTCTTGTTTTATCTTGTGGTACCTGTGCCACCATAATGTCACACTTTGCATACATTAGCTTTATTTGTATTGTCTGCACTTATCCTAAGGTTATTATACCATAATATCACCAAAATACTAGAATGCGTTCAGTAATAAAATTAGAAGCCAAATATCGTGAAACTTTGACAAGTAACTTATCAGCGGAATATCATGGGTATTACTCAGGAGAGAAAAATTTCATCCCAATTAAATTACATCAATCGTAAAGTGAAAGTGCATGTGGTTTTCGCTAATTGTATTAAGGCGTTCGATTCCGATAAATGAAACACGATTCGGATAGGCCAATGGAAACTTTCCACCCCCATTTTTCTGATTTAAAATAAAAATCTGGAAAAACGCTCGAACCGGTCGATTTTTTATTTAAGGGGGAACTATTTTTCAGCTTTTTTCCCCTGGCTGGAGGAAGAACAACCTCCGAAATTTTGATAGGGGGGAGGGGTCATGACATACCTCTTTTTAAAGGTCGCATCGAGTTCTTTATGATCCTATAATAATGGGTACGTCAACTCTTATGTGATAAAAAAATAATAAAAAATTATATTAGATATATATACCTAACATTTTGTCAATTTCTTCTAAAATATAAATATTGACACTGCCCCAATTGCGTCTTCGCGTAATTTATTTTTTCAAAAGTTTCATATGTGAAGCCCCAATATTTTATTCGACCTTGTGCTTCATGGCATTATATTTATAGGAGTATCCATCGAAAATTCAGAATATTTCGAAAAACACTTTAGATTCTACATGGAATTAAAATTAAGTATGGTGTAATTTGGTTCAGATACTTACCTTAATATGAAAAGTTATTTTGTTTCCCATTTTATTACAAATTACAATGTTTTAACATTTTAGTGTCACTTTCCTTTCCTTCCTTTTTTGCTTCAATTGTATTTACTATGAAAGAAAATTAGCTAAAAATCGAATTAAAAATAGTTTAATTGATTGGTTTAATTAATGCAATAAATTCTATTCTAACCTATTTTATTGTAGTCTTTTCCGTGGCTTTATTATTTATTAAGCATATTAACTATAATTGTTGCCTTTTCGAGCGCATTTTAAATAAAATACTACAATTATTAAAAATATTTTTTAAAGAGCCGGTCGCTAAAAACCTGAACTTCATAAACGCAATTTAACTAAAATAATAAACTTGGTACCAAAGTAAGAATTGAATATCTATATTATTTAGTAGGTATCAAATTTTAACGCATTTAATGCTTACCTTATAAAAATGTATCCACTTTATATCAAAAAAATTAAAGCACTATGTTTTCCTCGATGTTGATAAAATTACATCCTTTAAGCAAATTTCCTTTCTACAATAACATTAAACTTTTTTAATTGGACGGCAATTTAATTTAAAAAAATAAAAATTAAAAAATTAAAACAGAAAAAATAAAAATATACTTGCTAGAAGTCTGAAGTTTGACAATTTCTAAGAAAATTTACCGGATTTTTTTTTAAAAGTGTCGAATTTTACAACAGATTAGGAGAGATGCGATATTACATTAACACACTAAGTTGGAGGTTAGACCCTGCGGCAAAATGTACTACAACACAGTTTTATAAAAAAAATTATAAACGTGTAAAACTGCATTGTAGTGCCTTAATATATGCAATTTTAAATAATTGATAAGCAAATATGATTAAAATGGAACTAACATTTTTCTTAAAGGCTTTAACAAAGAATAATTAAAAAAAAAACATTTTTTTGGTTGAGTTAAAAATCCCCAAAAAACTGCCATATTAATATATTTTAAGCAAATTAAATAAACAAATGCATCATTATAATAATCATATTTTGATATTTATTATTTAATAATTGCTCTAAAATACTGTACGCCCTTTCGCAAATAAAAATATCTAAAATAAAAAAAAAATGGTATAGCCCATCGAATTCACAAGCCCGACGACACTGTTCGGGAAAGTTACCGAATTCATAATAAATTCATAAAAATTAAAGATGTGATGTCACGGTATAATTTTTCAGGAAATTTATTGATTCGCTACTATTTTGTAGCCTAATTAAAAAATACGTCACCTTTTGCGTCCGAGATGTTTGAGGTCGCATAAGCAAAACCTTTTCGCGGACGAGCGAAAATAAACTTAATTTCCCCAATTTTGTTCTTAATTTAGTTGATGGCAATCCTAAACAAGTAGATTTTTTCTATTCGACCTACCGAAGTATATTTTTAGAGACTTAACCGGCAAAATGTATTATTTATAAATAAACTTTTATGTGTCGTATCAATCAACGACCTGTGGCAGTCTGAGGTCGTAATTTTATGAATTTAATTTCCGAACACGTCAATGTAGTTTCATTCACATATCGGATATGATTAACATTGTAAAATATGTAATGAATACAGGGCGGATCAACTAAGATTTAAGAAAATATATTAATTCCAATAACGAGGCTTCAGTGGTCTTTTTCGAAATAAACTAAAGGAAAAATAACGAGACATTTATATAGGACATTAAAAAATTATGAATGAAGAGTGAAGGCTGTGTGCATGTACGAAATGTACTAAATGAAAAAACCTTTGTATTCCATGCAAAAATTTTAATCCAAAAAGGACGTCTAATCAGCGTAACAGAGCGCTTTCGGCCTGAACCATCAAAGCGTGGTTTCCACGTCTGGCTTTAATTTGTTAAATGTTTAAATTATGTGAACCTTTCTTATAATGTAGAGTGTTTTTAAAATTTTGATGTGACCGTTGTCGTTTTGATGTTGTTTGTGCCTCTTGTGGATATCTTTTGTTCCAACTAACAAGTAACACTGATGATGGCTAAGGCCGAAAGCGCTCTGTTACGCTGATTAGACGTCCTTTTTGGATTAAAATTTTTGCATGGAATACAAAGGTTTTTTCATTTAGTACATTAAAAAATTAAGCAAAATATATAAAATACTATTTGTATTATTGGTTGCTATTATAACATCGAAAAGGATAAATTAGTAGCATGCCATAGCCATCGATTCCTTTCGTATGTACGCTGATGGCTAATTCTAGCTAGCAGCGGTTCCCAACCTGTAGTGCATGTACTAGCGGCGATACGTTAAACAAAACATAGAATAAACAAGTAAATGTCAACTAAAGCAGATAAAATAAAATTATCAAAAAAAACGAGACAAATCTGATAAATATACTGAAAAAAAAAGGAAATATGGCAACACTGATAGTGAGAACGCGGAGCTGCTCGCTGCTTGACCTTTCAGTTTATGGATTTGACTGATTGCAACTTTTCAGAATTACGGAATTACTTAAGAGTTAGAATGATCTATCTAGAGATAGGTATTCAAATTAAGTAGTTGCAACACGTTTTCTTATTAACTAAAGCGAACCTAACACCGGAGAGTCGTGTATGCAATATCCCGGCTCCTGGGGTGGAGTTTGTGAGCGCCACCAGTTCTGCCAGCCAAGCTGGAAAAGCTCCGCTGGTGTTATGCGGGGTTGTTAGGCACGTTCTACTAAGCAAGAAAACACAACCTTAATTTACGGTTCAATCTATTGGCTTCTTGATTTTTTTTAAATAACAACAATCTTACAATGACTTATAAAAAAAGAGAATTACCACAATAAAAAACTATTAGGTAATTAAGGCTACAATATGAAGATTTTACAGAGACCAATTTAGTTGGTTACTGCATGCTTTACACTTAAGAACTCTAAGCACTACCATCCGAAGTGATCACTTTGGTTTACTTAAGATTAATACAGATATGTAAGCCGAAAAGTGTGAATTGGTAGCCGCACCACTAATTAATGCAATGATAATATCAGTCAATAATGAAAGCAACCAGAAAAAAAAAGGAAAAAATTAATAAAATTAATAAAAGCTACGGTCAACAATGATAAGATTATAAAAATAATATGAACGATACCACTTTAGATTTGAAGGTCTGCTGCTGAAAAGGCTGCAAGCTCAGCAGTAAAGGTGAAAGTCACCTGCTCGAGAGTGAGAGTCCCCCGCCCAAAAAGTGAGGCCGAAGGTGAAACCCTGTAGTGGGATCCGGTCGTGAAAAGTGAAAACCCGGTCGTGAAACCTTGTAATGGCTTCTGGCACCTGTAGTAAAACCCTGTAATAACCCAATACTAATTAGATTGTGCCCCCTACTCCAATGAAGAAATTATAGACCCCTGGTATATATATTTTTTATAAAACATATCACACCAAAAATTATCAATGGATTTTCGATAACCATCAGCAAATAAAAGAAATATAAGGGGTGCAAATAACTTGGATATAAAAAGAAATATGTATGAACCACCCCTAAATAATATAATATTCCCCATATGATCAAACCTCAAGTTACATTAAAGAAGAAGTTCGGATATAATAAGAAGAAAAGGTAAAATATCCTATGGAATGCAATGCAATTGGTAATCAATGTAAAAAAAATTAACACCGATAAAAGAAATTAAATCATTAAATTAGTAAAAAAACACCTTTAGCAATATTTACTTCTCTAAAGTTGAAGGGTTGCCTGAAGGATCAACTGCCTCGGTTTTATAAAGTGAGCTCGGAAAGCCTCTAAAAATAATGGAAAATATCATGACGACCATGTGCCAGCAGGCAGTAAAAAAATAAATTCCAGAAAAATCACCTTGTGTAGTATTAATATCCCGATAAATTGGTTGTGTCAAACACAAATTAGGGACAACCTCAAGATCCCCCAGAAGGGTAGCATAACAGAAAATACTAAAAGGTTGAGTGACCTACAACTACACTTCAGCAAAACACTTCCTTTCTTCCCAGTAAGTATTTCTATAAGAACGAGATCATCGGTTTCCATCAATTTACCTTTGCAAATTCCAAGAAATTTCGAGAAAAAAAGTCAGTTCAGAAAAAATGGTAGTGCCAAGAACAACTACGGAAATGAAGAAACAAATAATAGGAAATATTCCTAAACAAAATAATAAATCTGTAAAAATTCCAATCGACAGCAACAATTAAGTGAAAAGAGCCCATTACAAATATTCAAGGCTACCAATTGAATATTACAAAACTTATATCATGCCACGTGAAAAGATAATTATAAAGTAGAAATCCCCAGTATCAAAGTCCACAACTGTCGGTAAAAAGGTGGAACTACAAAATAATCTCAAAATCCACTAAAACATAGTAAAGGAAAACAAACCTTGACGATTGAGAGAAAATTAAAGAAAAATAAGGGAAAACCACGTGAAAATATGTGAGTCCCTAGAGCACTATGACAAGAAACAACAACAAGTAATCCAGGCAGAAATCAACTAGTCTTAGAGAAGAAAATAAGCAACAGGTACTAGTTTTTTATTATTGAAGAGAAAGAAAAATGTCATAACTAACAATTATTCTCCACTTAACAGGTAAACAAGAAAGCAGCAGCAGTATCTCAAACCAAATCAATGACCCCAACAAGTTAAACCCATATCAGCCAAACAAGGAAAATATTCAAGCCGAAAGTAGTATATTTAACCTATCTAACGAGGATCAAGGGTAGGTTATTGACTCAGTTCTCAAATAAAGAACTGCAAGTAAACATAATTATTATAATATAAGTAAACAAAGTTAAACTAATATTGCAATTATCCTTATTTTAGTGGTTTGATAAACCTAAGCGAGAAAATAGATCATTCCACTCACTGCAACAACAGTGCTATAAAAGCTAATATGTATTATGTATTAATAATCGTATGTATAATAAAATGAATTAATATTAATAAATACTGCAACGAGAATTCACTAAACTTATTAACAACAAATCAAATAAATGAATTTATAATTAATTAACCGAAGAGGTTAATACTCAATAATTCTTACCCCAAAATATAGAATCTTTTGTTGCTAAATGCAGCATATTATAAAATAAAATTTATAACCTTTTATAGTGGCAAAATCAGACTGCATCAGACTACTATGTAGTGGTACTTAAACTAGTCAATCTTTTGTGAAGGTACGCCATTAAAAAAGGTTGGAAACCGCTGTGCTAGACAATTCAAGCAGATCAAGCGATTTGTCAGGTTAACTTTGGAGTCAGATATTTTGCGAACGAATAATAGATATCGATGCGCGGTTTGGAGAGTTTAAAAAAATAATTTAATTCTGAACACGCCTGTTTGAACGGATGTTTTTGTTTTGAAACAACTACAGGGTATACAATAGAAGCTTTCACAACATAAAAATAAAAACAGTTATATACGCTTTTCTGTATATTCTGTATTTCTTCTATGTGAAAATTAATGCATACTGGTTTTCGCTAACGTAGTTAAATTCTAGGACACCACTGGAGCAAATAAATGAATAATACCTGATTAGCTTAACTTTTTAACTAATAAAATTACCTCAGGAATTTTACTAAAATCAAAAAAAAAAGAATCCAGCATCCTATATTTTAAAAACCAAGCATTTCTGGTTGCTTATTAATAACCGATTTTTCTTAGTTGCATAATGGATTTAACTTCTTTTAGTAAAGCAATAACATCAAAAACTAAATTAAAATGATTACTACGAAAAGAAAGGAATGAAACGTACAGGTGTTTATATTTTAAACGGCCTCTACAAAATTTATTAAAATGTATTTCAAAAAATAGTTTATACAAAAGTTTAAGGAATTTTCCCGAATCGTTCGAATCTATTAAAAATCCAAATAGAGTCAGAAACAAACAGAACTGTCCAAATCAATTTAACGAAAATGAAGGTAGGTTTTTTACTTCAATTGCGCGATCTGTTGGAACGTTGAAAGCCATTTCGCGTAGCTTGAAAATGTAATGTCAAAACATAGCCTTTTTACAAACCTGGAAATATTTACAATTTTACACTGACGAGACGGCCTACTACTAAACACTAAAGCTAGTCAAGTCTTGTCCAAAAAAGGCTCTAAAAGTGTTCCGAGTGCAAGTCCTGGTGAGAAAAGTGAACCGATAAGCGTTATAGCATGCTGGAATACAGAAGGAAGTTTCATACCCCATTATCGAATTTTCAAGGGTAAAAATAAAAAAGAGGATTGAATTGATGGAATGCCACCAGGTTCAAAAATAAAAATGTCCGAAAAATCCGCTTATGTGAAAGATGAAATATTTATGGATTGATTGGATACCCAATTTCTCCCAAGAAAACCGCACGACAAGGTATTATTAACACTAGATGGCCATAACTCCCATACCACCATCATAGATTAACTGGAATTTGCAGAATAGAAGACGTAATTCTATTTTGTTTACGACGCATTATTTACAGCCCCTGGATCGTGCTTTTTTAAGTTTTTGAAAAGCAACTATTATGCTACATGTAGAAACCTGTTCAAAATAACCCTAAAAGACCAGTTTGGAAAGGTACTAGGTAAAGCTTGAGGAAAATCAGCAAGACCTGAATCTCCCCAACCAAGTACCTCTGGTATTCAAGACCAACAAACTACTCCTAACAATCAACAGCTACTGAAGATATTACTTCTGGAAAACTCTGGATGAAGTTAATCCCGTCATACCTAAGGCTATAAAAAGAGTTTGTAATAAATATCAGGAGGTATTAACTCACCGGAATTTACTAAAAGAAAAAGCACAATCCAAAAAAAAGCTAGCTTTAATTTGGCAGTGAAAGCGGTAGATAAAAAAAGGGGAGAAATAATCATTCAAGTGAATCTTCATCTTCTGAAGAGGAAGCTGGTGATATCATATTAGATGACAAATCTAGTGGGGACGATCGTTTTAGTAATTTAGAAAATGAGTCTGCTGGCTGCAAAGAAGATCGCTTAACAAAAAAGAAAGACGAATGGTTACAATGGCTTTTGAGCAAGCGCTGGTTGCACGAGAGTTGCACAAGTTTTGTTAACTTATGCCTCTCCTAACTATTATGGTCTATCACATCTCCACAGGGTAGAATAGAAGGACCATTGACAAGTCTGAGATTTTTTTTTAATTGTAAGTATTCTAAAAAGGGTACCAAGGTTTTGTTATTTTATGTACCTACCAGTTTGCAGGTTTGTACTTTGATTAATAAAAATATTTTCTTATCAAATATACTTAGAAATTTTCGTAGAATTAAAAAATTCAAGAATATACAGGATATTACATCTAAAATAATAAAGTTAACAATATTTCTGTCAGTTCTGATTATCATTTGATTACTTTAAACAGTTAAGGAAAAATCCTAAAACTTTTAAATAAACTCTTTTTTGATATAATATGTTTAATAATCCTTGTAGACCCCAAAATGTAACCAGAAACCCTGTACCTACTCATTGCAAAAGAGGTAGATTTAAGATGTTATAATTACTAATCAATCTGCTCTTACAAATAGTAACTAAGTTCTACCAACATAGAAAACCTACAATTTAGATAAATGAGAGAGATATCAAAAATTTGAGAAGTTAATTTTTTCTTTACAAAGAATAGATTAAAAAAAAACATAATTAACCAAAACCGCTTTTTTTTCGAAGACGCCATATGCATTTAAAAATTTTGATTGAAAAAAACACACACTTGTATAAACAGGCGTATTGAGAAATAATTTCTCTATCAAGAAAACCGCCCATCGATATCTTTATTCGTTCGCAAAATTCCCTTGATATGTCCAGCAATTTAGTTTCAAAATGTAGGTAACACTTTGATCAGCTTTTAAGCGCACCAAGCTTCAATGTATCATAATAGTATATTATATACCTAGGTTGAGAAGTAAGCCATTATTTACCGAGCACTTTACTGGATATAATGTGCGAGGTTAATAATGGCCTTCTCAACCGAGGTATATATAGAACTTTTTTTACTACTAACACTGATATATTACCATATTTGATTCGATTTGATTTTTATATTAGTCATTTTCTACTTATTTTTCAAATAGTTCGAAATATC
>MU182091.1:483520-527260 GCA_016904865.1 Pissodes strobi
AAAAAAACCTAGGTCAATAATGAAACGGAAAATGTCATTTAAGTTTCAACTTGTTAGTTTGACAACTAGTTGTCATTTCTGATTATTTGAAAAATGAGTAGGAAATGATTAATTTCAAAATCTAATCAATTGAAATATTGATAAGGATTGTATCAGTGCTATTAGTAAAAAAATTATATACAGTATGACTCACTTTTCATGACTCCCCATAGTATTCTTATTAATACTTGAATGTACACTATCTTCGATTTTTCTGGCAACAAATCGCTACTTGCAGTAGTTGCTGTCTCTCTAAGTTCAGGAGGGGTACATACTTCCATATCTAAATCACTCTCACTACAATTTTCACCCATTTTCCAATTATTTTATTCACACGTTACGGTTTTAACCTTTATATAGCGTCTATCTTTCGGAAAATGATATTTAAAATTAAATTCATTCTGTCAGTTAGACAACTGAACTTCCAGGCTACCTGATATTTCGAACTATTTGAAAAATAAGTAGAAAATGACTAATATAAATCGTATCAAATATGGTAATATATCAGTGTTGGTAGTAAAAAATAGTATATTATATACCTAGGTTGAGAAGTAAGCCATTATTTACCGAGCACTTTTATATCCAGAGGCGCGTAGCGCCGAAGGATATAATGTGCGAGGTTAATAATGGCCTTCTCAACCGAGGTAAATATAGAATTTTTTTTACTACTAACATGATAAATCACCATTATTTACTCCATTCCTCAAACGAGAAGTAACATTTCTCACCTTAGGTAAATAATAGGTTTGTTCTGGCATGAAATCTCAAACGGTTTGAAACCTCCGGAGTTTGCGCATAGCGATATAAGCGTCGCTTTTATTGCTATGCGCAAACTCCGGAGGTTTCAAACCGTTTGAGATTTCATGCTAGAACAAACCTATTAATATTAAAAAAAACCTAGGTCAATAATGAAACGGAAACGGAAGATATCAAAATGTCAAACTTGTTAGTTTGACAACTAGTTGTCATTTCGGATTATTTGAAAAATGAGTAGGAAATGATTCATTTCAAAATTTAATCAATTCAAATAATGATAAGGATTGTATCAGTGCTATTAGTAAAAAAATTATATACAGTATGACTCACTTTTCATGACTCCCCATAATATTCTTATTAATAATGCGGTTTTGTCAAAATTTAGATGGAGAGAAGGTACTTTGTATGTATGGAGCTGTCAGGAGATTATTAGCGTTTTTTGGCGAGTAACCACGGTTAACTACAATTAATACTGAAGTAAGTGCCAAGCGGGCACCTCACCACAAATTGTACTGTCTGCTTCTGTCTTCGCCAAAATACCGTAGTTAGACCTTGCATTGCTAGAAAAGAAAATAGATATTTTGCATATTTATTTGAAAATGATCAGTTTGATCAGTGCAGAACGTTTACTCATATTTTTAATGACAGAATGGTGGCCTCTGGAGATAAGCAAACTAATGGTATTTTTTCGATGAATATGTTCAGGATACTTTATGCTACCCAAATCCCATTTGGGGCACATTTGTGTAGGAATTCCGATGCGTATGAGGCTTCTATAGAAGAATTTCATGAACGTATAATTTACAAACTTGTTCAGAATGGAAAAACAAACATTTCACATGTTTAACGTTTCAAAATTAATCCGCCATGACTCCATCAAACCTCGAGTACCACACCTCGTCACGTATGTAAGTTGTAGTAAGCCGTAGTTGAAAAATGATGATGTAATAGTGACGTCACGAAACTTTCCCCTCACTTACCACAATTAAATTAATCCTCGTGAAAACAAAGTAGTATCCTGTAGTATGCCGTGGTTAATTGTAGTTAGCTCGCGAAAAAACGCTTCTTGTTATGATATCTGTCTGTTAGACAACTGAACTTCCAGGCTACTTGATATTTCGAACTATTTGAAAAATAAGTAGAAAATGACTAATATAAAAATCAAATCGAATCAAATATGGATATAACAGTGCTCGGTAAATAATGGCTTACTTCTCAACCTAGGTATATAATATACCATTATGGCATACCAGTCCATTATTGTGTTTTTATACCTTAGATACCATTTACATAAAGTACACTTTATGGACTCAAATAATTGAATTGAATTCGTAATTTTTTAAATATTTACATATTGTGAATGCAATAACGAACCAGTATGACATAATAGTATATTATGATATAAGTGTATAAGAGGGCCTTTAAAGCACGCGCGACATATTTCAAAACACGACGCGCAGCTATCTCAAAAATGTTTTAAATATTAAACTTAAGGGATATATTGACTAATATTTAATCTGTCACATTTGACATAATCAAATGTTTCTATAGCAACCTTTGAAAAAGTAGGCGCATCATAAACATCATTTTAAGCACGCTGCAGCGTGCGATAATGGTTGATTATGATGCATGCGCAATAAAATAGTTATTTATGTACCAAGGGTATTAAGTAGATGTTTATGCCCCGAGGGCGACAATGTTACAAACCCGAGGGCCTCTGGCCAGAGGTTTTATAAGTCGCCCGAGGGCGTACACATAATTATATTAATACCCGTGGTGCATACAAACTTTTATGTCATACTAGTTCGTTATTGCATTAACAATATGTAAATATTTAAAAAAAATACTAATTCAATTCAATTATTTGAGTCCATAAAGTGTACTTTATGCCCGCACGGGCCATAAAGTGGACTTTATGCCCGCACGGGCGTAAAGTAATCCATTATGTAAATGGTATCTAAGGTATAAAAACACAATAATGTACAGGTATGATATAAAAGTTTGTATGTACCACGGGTTTAATAGATGTGTACGCCCTCGGGCGACTTATAAACCCTCTGGCTAGAGGCCCTCGGGTTTGTAACATTGTCGCCCTCAGGGCATAAACATCTACTTAATACCCTTGGTACATAAATAACTATTAAGTGAAAGTTTCTCTGATAAGAATTTTCTTTAGATATCTTTAAATTTCATGAATAATTTAAAAAACTTGCGAAAGCTTTACGTAATTCTGATCGTTGTGTTGGCATGCGGCAAGAACTTCCCGCCGCGTCGCGTCGGTCGGTGGCCTGTATACGAACATCTGCTGCCTATCGCGGCCCTAAGTGCCCTTTAATAACCGAAATGCTTTTGATTTGAAACCGGAAAAGGCGTCATTCAGATTCCTTTTTCAGTCGAACGAAGGGCCCGATGCGGCCACCGGATTATTTCGCATGCCTGTTGAAACCTGCGATGTTTTATCTACATCGCATGGTGTAAGCTGCTTTTTATACAAGATTATTCAAGAAAATGCTCGATTTTTTTAGTCGCAAGACATTTCATTCGATTCACATGGCGCAAAATAAAATTTGAACCTTACAAATATTTTAACTGCTCTGAGATATATACAGGGTGATCGCATATACCTAATATTACCCTCCCCCTTTGAGATGTTTAGTTTTCGCACTAGGAAAGACAGGGACTTAGGTAAACTATTTGCAACATATCTTCGCCTTCCACACAGAGTGCCGAAAATAACAAAAATCCAAAAAATTAGTTATGCCACCCTCCCATGTACTTTAACTGGCCGCTCGTTCCACAAAGTGCCGTAACTGCATTGGCAAAAACTCTTACGCTATAGGAGACAAAACAAATGCCGTATCTAACAATTATGTATGTGAACATAACCTATAACACTTTCACCAGCGTGATATTCGTAAAATCCTCGAAGAGCTAGATATGCAAAAGGCACCAGGACCGGATGGAATAGCTGTATCGTGTGTTAAATAAAGACCTGCACAAACGAACAAACACCCATTTTGCCCAGACTTTTTTCTCTGAAAAGGGATTTACCCATCTCTTTGGAAAGTCGCTCGAGTTCAACCTGTTCCAAAAAGGCAAGAAAACAATGCCCTCAAATTATCGCCCAATTGCTTTGCTTTCAATAAGCTCCAAAGTCATATAACGTGTAGTCAATCAGCAACTACTCAAGTACCTCGAGACCAACAAAATAATTCGCTACGAGATATATTGGTCTATGTCACTCATATATGGAGTAGGGCAAAGCGCAAATAAGACCGTGCTTAGAATATTGCTCACACATCTGGGGTGCCACACCTAAGAACACCCTAAAGCTGCTGGATTCAATTCAGAAGAGAACTGTGCATCTCGTCGGCGACCCGGGACCTCGATAGTCCGGAGCGTCGCACATGTGGCCGAGATCTCCCCGTTTTACAGATATTTTCACGGCAGATGATCCCAGGATTTGGCCCGCATCATCCCGCTCCCAGCAACGCTTGTCAGACAGTCACGTCAGACGGCAAGAGCGCACTCGTCCGTCGTACAACTGGAACCACCTAGAACGTCGCTTTAAAAGGACTCCTTGAATATTCTTCGGTATAATTATTAGCTGCATACATATTTAAAGAATAAAGATTGTCGTAAACGAAACTGCCGAAAATGAAGACGCAAATGACGAGGAATTACTGGATGGCGTCATAGTCACTTCCACTGCAAAAAATCCTGAACACTTTACAATTGAAGGTGGTGAGAAAGATAATCTCAAAGCAGAAAAGCAAAAACGCCTTAATCAATATCATGAAGCGAAGAGATTGCGAAGCTTAAGAAATGAATATAAAAGCCCTGTGACTAAAAAAACTGTTCAAGCAAAAATGCTTAAAAATCGATGCAATGGCGAAACTTGTAATAAAATGGCAAACTCTGTAGTGAAATAAGTAATGAGCAGCAGCCGCAACAAGTAGTAAGCGATATTACAAGACAACAAATTTTCTACTCCGCCACACTGAAAAAATGGAAACAACTAGAAGGTGAAATGAAAGTTGTTTACAAGAAACTATTTTTAAGTACTTTTGATATATTAGATCGGACTTGTAGAACTTCACAAGGCAAAGGAATCGAGAATACTTGAAAAAGATAACCGAGGCGGAAGGCATAGAAGGTCAAGCGAAAATAATTTACCTTCATACAGATTTATCTTTTCCAAAAATGTACGCCATGTTTCGACAGGAATTGGGACAGACGTCAGAATCAAAACACAGTTTTTCTACATAACGAAGGGTTTTTGTGTATAAGCAAGGAAACGATGAAATAAAGGGAAAAGTAAAAGAAAAATATGAAACACACTCTCTAGACAGTCAAAGTAAGAAAACGAAAAGAAGAATCCAAAGTTCAATCGTGCAAAAAGATAAATCTATTTTATGTGCAGTTTTCGATCTGCAACGGTGATCTATTTGCCAATGAGTCGGGAAAGCGCATTTTATTTTTTATAAATCGCCTGTCTAATTTTAATTTAACTTTTTATAATATAGCTACTAAGGCGACTATGTTTTCCTTGGAACGAGTTAATCAGAAATATCTACTTGTGTATTTAAAAGACTCGAGTATTATTCAGCACAAGGTATAAAATCGGTAGTTTTATATTCGGAGGGATGTTTTGGTCAGAATAAGAACTTGATAATGGGCCAATGAAGTTATATTCAGTTCAGAAATTTAAGGAAATCGAAACCATATCTCTACGTTTTTTCGAGACCAACCATGAACAAAAAGAAGGGGATTCAGCGCATAGGTACAGATTTTTTATAGGGTAAAAAGCTAGTCAGACGAAAAAATCCCTACAAAGTCATCCCAATGAGTTGGACAAACTTTTTGATTTTAAGGTTCTCAAAATTATTGTGAATTTTGACAGTCCGTCCCAGTAATGAAGGTAAAAACTAAATTGGACCCATATTATGGAGCTAATGGTGAACAAAAAAGAACCTACGAAAATATTTTTTTCTTCAAACGTCAGTAAATCCGTCATTACTCGACTGTGTAGGCGGCCGTGAAGTTTCGTTTTTCCTCCGCCGGAGCTTTACTTTTCACTTTTCCGCCGGCGGAGGTAAAAGTGTTACCATAGCAACATAGATACAATACAAACAGACAACAAAATAAGCGTCAACAACTCAAGATTTATTAAACTACAATTTGTATTTATCACTCAATTTGTGACTGCATTTCTAAAAATTACTAATTTAGGAACAAATTGGTTATTATTTAATCGAACTTACTCAATAACTTCTTATCAATCCGGAATTAAAACGCAATCGGAGACCCAATCTTAAAAAATAATTATTGTTGACAGTGTCCCCTGACAGCTTTATGCTACATTATATTCACCGACACCGGTCTAAACAAGGCCACCTACGACCGTGGTCTAAGCCGCCTTGCGAACCCATTTATCTTTAATAATAATTAGATATTATTACTATTAAAAAGAGATACTTTTGCATTAATTTGTCGACATTTGAAGAAAAAACAGCATATTTTATTTGGAGGAAAAGTTACTTTTCATGGCTTGCTCTCTATTACCAGCCTCACTCCGTTCGGCTGTTAAACACGAGCGCGCCATGAAAAGTATCACTTTTCCTCCATATAAGATAATATACTATTAAATATAGCCACTTTGACTCAAGGTATGACTTTATCGAATTAAAACGACTGGAGAGTAAGGAAGCTAATAAAGTTGGTAATTTAAACAGTGCTCCAGATATCAAAGAAAAAAATTGACGATCTTCTTTCGTTTAAGGCTTCCCGAATTCAAAAACTTTTACTAGAATGATAGAATAAAAGATAGTTTGTCTTTGTAAAAGTGCAATTTTGTTTTGTTTTACTTAGTGTGTATTATAATTTAAAGTTTTCTGGTTTATAATCATGCAATTTCACATCACCTAAGTTATTAATTGAAAGTAATTTATTGCCAATTGTCCTATCTGTAGGAAGTTAAAAAAAATCACACAAACTGACGTAGATGGTAATTTTTCCAAAAATCTGGAAAAATGGAGATTTTTCAACAACTACACAAAATTAGTTTACTTGAAAAACATACCTTTCCCTGTATTAAAATAAAAAAATAACGTAAACGGCTTTTCGCTATTTCCGGACAACATTACATCCATTTTCGTGTTTTCGCTCTACTGTATGTATTATAACGTATAAAAAAAGTCGATATTATTATTTAATTTTCCTACCTCTATTATTCAATTTTCAAACGTCAAAAACATTTCAATGTAGATGCGTCGTATTATATAATAATGTTCCATTTAAAAATATGACTATGATATGTCACTCGTTTCTGCAACATCCTGTATATACGAAGATATATGTTGCAAATAGTTTGTATAAATCCCTACAAATTTTGCCTTAAACATTTTAGTGCGAAAAACAATAAAGTTAAAGGGGAGTAACATTATACGCGATCACCCTGTATACCTAATTTTTTAGCAATGCATTACTTAAGCGCATATACAAAAAGAAATGATTATTTAAAAAAATAGTTTCTGCATTGAATAATCGAAGATTTCTCAAATTGCAATTTTTGTTATTCCCACATTCCCAATTGTATAGTTCATCGGATACAGGTCTTTGCTATTTGGTAGTCATTCATTTGTATGGAACTAATGGTGGACAAAAAAGAGCCTACGAAAATATTTTTAAATATAGTCACTTTGACTCAAGGCATGACTTTATCGAATTACAACGAGTGGAGTAAGGAAGCTAATAAAGTTGGTAATTTAAACAGTGCTCCATTGAAGATATCAAAAAAAAAAATCGATGATCTTACTTCGCTATATGTAAAAGGAATGCCCCTGTTATAAGGCTTCCCCAATTCAGATACGTTTACCAAAATTTGCCTTACGAAAATTAGTTTTTATTTGTAAAAGTGCAATTTTGATTTGCTTTACTTTACTATACTGACGTAGATCATAATTTTTGAAAAAATTGGAAAATTGAAGATTTTTTCAACAACTACACAAAATTAGTTTACCAGAAAAACATACTCTTACCTGTATTAAAATCAAAAATTCACTTTGAACAGTTTTTCGGTATTTCTACTGGAAAATTTATAAAATGTTACTTACGATATGCCGTGTGGAAGACAACAATATATCTTCGTATATACCGGGTGTTGAAAAAACGAGTGATAGATAGATCAAAGTCATATGTATATTAAATAATTCTTAGATTCTGCAATCAATGCTGAACATAATGTAGATTTGTCTACATTATTCAACCGTTTTCACCTTATTAACGATTGGATATACAATAGTATAGGAGTTGCATATACCAAAAAAGAAATGATTATTTAAAAAAAATAGTTTCTACATTAAATAACCGAAGGTTTCTCAAATTGCCATTTTTGTTATCCCCACATTCCCCAAAGTACCCAAAAATCCATCGGATTCAGGTCCTTACTATTTGGTAGCCATGCATTTGCGCACACAAATGCCAAGCCCCGTTGATTTAAAAAATATATTGTCGGCAAAAGTTTAAAATCCTCTTAGCACAATTTTTGATATCTCATGATTTTTCCAAATTTTCAAATGTCCAGGAATCTAACGTTTACGAAGATAAATGATTTAGATTTGTCGCTTTTGGGGTTCGGTAAACCCCACCGAGCGTAAGGATGACACATCAAATATTATTAATTAAGATAATCCAATACTTGAATAACAGCTTTCAATTGACAAATAATATATTAACTTGCTTACTCTCGACAGCACGAAGTTAAATCGACTTGGATTGCATTGAAAATCATAAATCTAAAAAGCTATAGAATGATCTCGAAAGAACCCCGCGCTTTACTAGGGCACCCACCTTGAGCCTCGCGGCACCACCCCCCGACCGTCGCGCCGGGTCGGGTTTCGACGACGCCGACGATGTTTGCACTGGGAAACGACAGATGCAACCGGGGGTGCTCGCGACAAACTTATAAATAAATGATACGCCCCCTCGAATGCCTAGATTTTGGGCGGAAATTTCTTCGGGAGACAGGTAATATTGTTTACAAAAGTATTACATAATCATTACACTGTCACTTGAAACTAAGCCTCAGTATATCTAACATTGCTCTCAATACATTTTATTGTTTGTTAACTGAAATGGTAAATAATTTTTTTAAGTGTGTGCAATTGAATTAAATCACGAAAAGGTGTTGCTGCCTCTTTAAGATATCCCCAAAGATCTAGAGGTGACAGATCTGGGGATCTTGGTGGACACTGATAAGCTCAATACGTTTGCCATTAAATTATCTTTCTAAGTAATGTCACCATCACAGTACTATGAGCCGGTCGGTACCCCGACCTGCTGGAACCACATACTAAACCTAAGATTTAAAAAAGCCCGTCGAGTTCGTTTTGAAGAAATTGAAGAAAACTGGGCCTACTATTTTATTATCCAAGATACCACAGCATACATTTCTTTTAGCAGAATATTGGCCTCTACATTCTATTATAAATTTTGGGTTGACGTCTGACAACCATCAGTAGTTGTGTTGAAACTAGGCCATTTGAGTTGAATGTGGCTTCATCAGAAAGCAATATTTTTCGATGAAATTCCCTTCTTAGTTTCAATATAATAATTATTCAATGTAAAATTTAGAACAGCTAAATGGACGCCCGCTGTTCTAGAGCTGGCGTCCACCGGAATAAGAGATGGTCACTGTTACGGACCCGCCCACAAGCCCGTGTTAAAAAGCTAGTTCGGCAAACGCACAGCCGAAGAAAATTATAATATAATTTTCTTTGGTCCAATATTCTCACTTTATCGTAATTGCCCCGCCGCGCGCCGCCACCGCTGGCTTTACATTCAGAAGTGATTTGTGTTGAAACTCAAATGATTTCTAAAAACAGAGTTTAAAAAAGTAAAAATACAAACACGAGTGTATAATATATATAATTAAAGAAATGCATTTTTAACTATAATATTGAACATTATCGTAATTAAAACAAAAATAAATAAAAAAAGATGCAGATGTGAAGACCTAAAAATTACCCCTCACTTTTAGGTAGGAAAATCTATTAATACTTATATAATTAGCCATAACGTTAGGTACTGTAATATTTTAAACCTGTTCCGATTCGTTTTAGACAGTTTTGGTGCTTTTGGTTATTTTTAGTTACGTTTGGTTGGTCGTTCAATCAACCTTCCGTTAGTTTCAGTTAGTTCCAATTTATTTTAGTCATTTGAACCGACTCCGATAGGTTATAATCAAATTTTTTTAGTTTTGGTTAAAAATTCGGCTCATTATGGTTTGTTTTCTTACTTTAATTTTTGCAACTTGTTCCGATACGTTTTAGCTTGTTTTGGTGCCTTTGGTTACTTGTGATTAGTTTTGGTTAGTCATTCAATCAGCTTTGGGTGAGCTTTAGTTAGTTTTAAATTATTTTAGTAATTTGAACGGGTCCTATACGAGATGCCGCGTATAGAAAATTTAATTTAACGAAATCGGAAGCTGATTGGACAGAATATAAAAATAAGCGTAATAGAGAAGTTGCAGTTATCAAGAGTGAAAAACATACATTTTATGAAGAAAATATAGACAGATGTAGAGGAAAGAGTAAACAAATGTGGAGAACTTTAAAGGAACTGGTTGGAAATAAGAATCTCCAAGACAGTTTTGAGAATTAATTAAATTTCCACAAGATGTGGGTAAGCTGGAAGAAAATTTTAACAATTTTTATGTACAGAGTATAGCAAAGCACCAAACCCAACGAAGCCGGAAGAATTTAGGCCTATAAACTTGCTCCCAGTGGTTGATAAAATTCTAAAAACAGTAGTGTGCAAGCAGCTGCGTATCTATTTTGAGGAACAAAACTATATATTCCCGGGGCAGTCCGGTTTTCGAGCAAATCATTCGTGTGAATGTTCACTGCAATATGCTTGGACAAAGTGGCGTCAGGACATTGGTGAGGGCAATGTTACTATCAGTGTTTTTATAGACCTTAAACGTGCGTTCGAGACGATTAATCGTGAAGATCTTATAAAAAAGTTACAAAGTTATGGGGTGTCTTCGCTTGCAGCGAAGTGGCTCAAGGATTACTTAAGTGAAAGGTATCATAAAACAAAAGTAAAATACGTTATTTCGGCTCCAGCTAAGAATGACATAGGTGTCCCCCAAGGAAGCGTATTGGGCCCACTACTGTTTATTATTTACATAAACAACCTTCACAAAGTTCTTAAAAAATCTTTTCTTAGCCTGTTCGCGGACGATACGCTTCTTTCAGTCACCGGTAAAGATTTCAACCAAATTGTTAAGGACGTTAACTCTGAATTATCCCTATTGTATAGCTGGCTTTGTGTAAATAAATTAAAATTGAATTCTGAAAAAACTAAATATATGGTGCTTGGTACCAAACATCACTGTAAATAGTTTCTTGATAAAAATTATGATATTTTAATTAATTCTGTTAAGATTGACATGGTACTCCAAATGAAATATTTAGGCGTTGTTTTAGATCCTCAATTGACATTTTCAGCCCATGTCGATTTTGTTTGCAGAAAACTTGGTAAACAAATTGGTTTCTTTCGTAGAATATCTGGAAACTTAAGTTTCTGGGCCAAGCTATTAATTTATAATACAATTGTGTATCCACATTTCTATTATTGTAATTCATTGTTTCTGGCCTGTAGTAAAGAGGAAAATAGATTGCAGTTGATGCAGAATAAAGTAATGCGAATTATTATAGGCTGTAATAAGTACACCCCCATTCGGGTTACGCTGAGTGCTTTGAATTGGCTTAGCATAGGGCAGAGCATTGATGTGTCGAATATAGTTCTTATCTATAAAATAAAGAATAACTTAATGCCACCATACCTTAAAAGTTATCTCATTCCGAGGTCTGAACAGTATTCCTATAACATACGTTCTAAGGAAAATTTTGGAATTCATTTTGAAAGAAGCACATATATGCAAAAGCATTTATTCAGTAATGGTGTACGACTTTTCAATGCTCTCCCAATAGAACTTAAAACAATTGATAGCCTAAAGTTGTTCATAAGACGAAAAAAACATTACGTAGAGAGGTAGTGTGTAAATTTTAAACTTAGTGTGTATATTTTAAATTTAGTTGGATGTACATATTATGTATAACAGAGAAAAAATCTTATGTTAGATTTGTTTTGTTACTTAAATGTTTTGTAGTAGCCAAGTGTTAAATAAAATCCTACTTACTTATAGGCAATTTTAATATTTTTCGTCAGTTTTGGTGAGTCACCAAATTCGGTTAAATTGGGTTAGTTTTAACTTACTTCAATATTTTTAATCTAGTTCGATACATTTTAGCCCGTTTTGGTGCTTTTGGATATTTTTGGTTAGTTAGTCGTTCCATGAACTTTCGGTAAAGTTCAGTTAGTTTTAATATATTTTAGTCATTTAAACCGGTATGTTATAAGCAATTTTAATGTTTTTGGTTAGTGTTGGTTAGTCACCAAAATTCAGTTAATTTGGGTTAGTTTTAACTTCAATATTTTTAATCTATTTCGATCTGTCTTAGCTCGTTTTGGTTCTTTTAGTTAGTTTTAGTTAGTCATTCAATCATCTTTCGGTGTCTTTCAGTTAGTTCCAATTTATTTTAGTCATTTGAAACGGCTCCGATACGTTATAAGCAATTTTAATTTTTTCGGTTAGTTTTGGTTAGTCACCAAAATTCGGTTAATTTGAGTTAGTTTTAACTTATTTCAATATTATTACTCTATTTCGATACGTCTTAGCCCGTTTTGGTGCTTTTAGTTACTTTTGGTTAGTCATTCAATCATCATTCGGTTAGCTTGGGTTAGTTCCAATCCAACTTATTTTAATCATTTGGACCGGTTTCGATACGTTATAAGCAATTTTAATGTTTTTGGTTAATTTTGGTTAGTCACCAAAATTCAGTTAATTTGGGTTAGTTTTAACTTACGTCAATATTTTTAATGTATTTGGATACGTTTTAGCCCGTTTTGCTGCTTTTAGTTACTTTTGGTTAGTCATTCAATCATCTTTCGGTTACGTTCAGTTAGTTCCAATTTATTTTAGTCATTTGAACCGGTTCCGATACGTTATAAGCAATTTTAATGTTTTTGGTTAGTTTTGGTTAGTTTGGGTTAGTTTTACTTGGCTCAATATTTTTAATCTATTTCGATACGTTTTAGCCCGTTTTGGTGCTTTTGGTTAGTCGTTCAATAAAATTTCGGTTAGTTTCAGTTAGTTCCAATTTATTTTAGTCATTTTAACCGATTCCGATACGTCATAGTCAAATTTAAGTTTAAATAAGCAAACTAATAATCTCTCACGCATATGACGTCATGTGTTGCAAATGTAGCATCACCGAACATTAACTATACGATAAGAAGATTCACTCTCCGCGACGGCACGTCAACGCTATGCCTCCTTCCCCGCACGAAAACTAGCAGGATATTGGCAGGCGACCTTTGACCCGGCGCACACTGGTCGAATTTCTAGGAAAGCTGGCCATAATAAGGTTTACCAGAAATCAGACATAAAAGTTTTTAAGTATTACACGTTTAAAATATCGTGTTTTAGATAAAGAATTATTGTTGAATTTTTGGCTCAACATCTATATTTATATATAGGGTGTATCAATTATCACCAACGTAAAAATCATGTATAAAAACCATTTGTATGTTCTTTTCATCAGCATTTAACTCTAAATGTAATGTGGCTTGCTCGGGTTCGTTATCGTTACTAACAGTTTTGAGAACTGTCGATACGGGTAAGTTACCACATGATCTGTAGCTCATTTAAGCGGCATAAGTTAACTTCTGTGGTGTTGAATTTTCTCGGAGTGGTTTTGTTCTCCGTCTTTTGGACCGTTCAATACACTCACTGAACGCTACTGTTTTGCGTCCATTTACAATATATATTTTTTTATTTTAGAACAGTTGTAAGCCAATTTTTATTTTTTTTCTAGAAACCTCTCTTTGATCCTACTTGATTAATTCCACTTGGAAATATATTTATAGAAAAAAGTATTGCAAGTCGACCTAAACTCATTGATATCCTGTTAATTCAGATATTTTTAATTTCAATTTAAGAAATTTTGCATTATTACTTTGGTCGGGAAAGCTTTGAGGTATTTCAAACAATTGCTTATACGTTATAGTTACATAACTTCGATCTGAAGCAAAGAAATAAAAAATAATGAAAGATTTATTGTTGTGCGACTAGAACAAGTTTTTTTTCATAAATAAAAATTAAATTATTAATTTACTTTTCCTTAATCATTAAAATTAAAAACCACCAGTCATCCCAATCATTAAAATAAAAAATCACCGTAATCTCTTGGACTACCGTGTTCAAAAGAGAAAAAAAATAATTTTTTATGTAGATTAGGTAATTTTTTGAATATTTCCGAATATATGCAATTGTAAAATAAGTATTTTAATAAATATACAGTAAAAATAATGTGCGAACCCTTTAACCAACTTTCAAATCACCCAAAACCCCAAAATGTAATTAAATATTGAGCAAATCGAGCAAGATTTTCTTCTTCGTCTCTTTTGTCAGAATCGTAATGTACATATTACAGTATATTTGTAGTCGAAAACATGGTGAAATCATTAACAAAAAACATGTTACGAACTTGTAATTGTGATTTGATAAATATATCAATCTTTTTCATTTTAATTGACCAGCGCTATGCAATAAGCAGAAAAATCAAAATCTTTTAAATATTAGTTATTACATACCTTTAGTATTGTTATCAATAACTAACTAAAAATGTTAATAGATTTTTGAAACAGCCAGTTGAATACAAACTTTATCAAAACATTTCTTTGGTGAAAATAATAACGCTAATAAAAACTATAACTTAAGTTTGACAGGGCGCTGCAAACGATTCAAAAGATATGAATTGTTTTTTCTAAAGCCAACTAGAGTACTAGAGTGTTATAAATAATTTCGTCATAAATTTGATTAAAAATACCGCAAACGAAAAATCGTTTCTGGCCAGCTTTTACTGAAATTCAACCGGTGTGCGGCGAGTCCGCCAATCGTTACCCCAGCAACCAAGCAAAACACTATGATTCCTTTGTATCGTATAGTTAATGTTCGGTGGTAGCATGTCCTTTTTTACGATTTGAGGCCCTATACGAGGATAACAGAAACACTTTCATTGTTAAAATTAGAAGCAACATAATAAACTTTAAATACATTACATGAAATAAATCAAAATTATTAACAAAAATTGGAAGACTTTTGTTCTAAAAAAATTAAAACCATCCTGATGACTTTCTACCGTTTTTCATCATGCTCTACACTAAAATTTACATCGCCTGCTAACTTCTCCTCAACATTATTATAGATGATAATAATAATCCTTAACCTGGAATTCCTGTCCTGCCTCCCCGAAAATACATTCCATCATTATAGTGCAGGCTCCAATGGGTTCCTCGTTTGCAAAATCTGCAGACCGCAATCTGTTTTGTGATTTGTGTATCTGAGACCTTTGTCAGTATAAAAAAGCATGTTGCCGCGCACGCGCATGGTGCGATTGCCGTTTCGACCCCCCCCCCCCACTATTTTACCTCCGGCATAAACTAGAAACGTTAGGTTGCCGAGGAATGTGGTATCGCAGAAAAAATAATTCATAACATCTGACGACTGATTTGGGTTCTTAAGACAGTACCTTATCATCGGAAACAAAGTCCCCAAAAATCCCCGCATTGGAAAATTTACAAGAGCCAATGGAGATATTACAATTTTAATGTAAACTACTAGAAAGTGAAATTGGCGTTCACGGCTCCAAGGGGTCATCTGATCATGGTTCAAACGTATTTTTTTTTTTTAAGAAAAACTAATTTTTCAACCCGGAAATGATAATTTTTCCCAATCGGGAAAAATTCTCCGGAAATGACTAAAAAACTGAGCAAAATGGGCTTATCTGATCAGTTTTCACGCTGACGCGCATCTTGTGTCCGTGTGCGAGTGAAGGCACGTGCACTGGTCTTTGCGCGAAGGTGCGCGTGTGGTTTTAAAGGAAATGAAAATGGGATAATTGAGTTGTTTAAAGAGAAATAAGGGCACATCAGCCCTTGAAAATATTTAATCAGTATAAATATTCATATTAAATATAGCAGTACCACTTAATATTTAAAAGATATGTGCACATACATTTTCCTGAAACAGTAGTATAAAAGCATGTATGTAGATCAGTATGGCTAGAAATACCATGACTTGACAATTTCACAAATAATTATGAAATAAAAAAAAAATTAAATTACTCTAAACGCCATCTGGGTCGTCGGGATCTTCTTCATTATGAAGCAATTCTGCATGAACACTCTCCACTACTGTGTTCAATCCCCTCGGACCGGCATCCACATAAATTTCTACATCTGGACTTCCACGCACACTTAATGAAGCTCAAGAGACTCGGCAGGGCAAGCGCACAAGCCGCGCTGGGTTGTCCAGTTTTCTCCAGCCGTACTTCGTTGCGTCCAGCTTTGTTCCTGTCCCAAGCCATTCCTGAACTTAAAAAATATCAACCTAATTTATATTTTATTAATACAGAATGCTTTACCCTATTATTTTTCTTCAAATTACCTGCAGGTGCACGCGCAATGAATGTTGTCGAGCAGCTGCATGGGGCAAAGTTTTCAGCTGCAAGTCAGCATCTAGCTTTTGCGTGGCGGCTACACTTGTTGTAGAGGGTGTAGCGAAGATCATCTAGGGTGGCATATTTCGCTCCTCTGTATAAAGCAAGAAGCAATTTCTTACCGCAGGAGACGATCCTCTCCAAATCTGCACCGGGCTTATCAAAAACTCCAACTTCGTTGCCCTGGAGAATTTTTTCAATGTTGATGCCTTTCCTTTTCCAAAAACTGCTGGCATTGTATCACAGCCGGAAAAGGCGGGAGCAAAGAGAATGGCTGACTTCACATTGTCAAGGTGCTCCTGTATCAATTCGATGTTCTGTGCCTCTTCCACAGGTCCCTTTATCGAAAAATCACAACTTCTGGGTAGGTTTTCTGCCCTGGACAAGCATGGCAAGAATATCCGTGTCTGTTGTAGCTATAGCAAAGGTCGGGCTATTATACTGGTCAAGGTATCTGCATCCCCGGGGTTCTGTAGCACCCTTATCCCTCTCTATTCGTGTGCAGGCTTCAGAAGGCGGGTCCACTTTGTTTTATTCTAACCGTTTCCCCGTAGTTCTTCGCTGTTGCTCTGATGACTTGGTAGACAACGCAACGAAGTATGACTGGAGAAAACTGGACTACGCAGCGCCGTTTGTGCCACACTGCTCCGACCTGCTCGCTGCCCCGCCGAATCTACTGAACCTAATTAGGAGTGCGTGCAAATCCGGATGTGGAGATGCGTGTGGATGCTGCGGCCGGTTCGCGGGAATGGTGTGCCGGGAATGATGTCATCACTGCAGTGGATAGTGTTCTAATGCAGAATTGCCTCATAATGAAGAAGACCCCGATGACCCAGATGGCAACTAGAGTAATTTCATTTAAAAAATTTTTATTTCATAATTGTCTTTGAAAGTTTCAAGTCATGGTATTTCTAGCCATAGTTATAGACTAATTTAACCGTACATAGTAAAGCTTTTATACTACTGTTTCAGTAAAATGAATTATACTATTGTTTCAGTAAAATGCATGTCCACATATAATATATTTTAAGTATTAAGGGGTACTGTTATATTTAATATGAATATATATAATTAATATGAATATATATAAAAATTAAATATTTTCAAGGGCTGATGTACCCTTACTTCTCATTAAACAACTCTTTTATCTCAATTTCATCTCCTTTAAAACCCCATGCGCAAACGCCACGGCACGCGCCTTTACACCCACACATACACACGCACGCGCTCACAAGATGCGCGTCAGCTTGAAAATTGTCCAGATAAGCCTATTTTGTCCCGCTTTTATTAAGCCACTTCGGGTGAATTTTTTTCCTGATTGGAAAAAATTCTCATTTTCGGACTGAAAAAAATTTTTTTTTTCAAAAAATATATTTGAATGATGACCAGATGACCCCTTGGTGCCGTGAACGCTAATTTCACTTTCTAGTAGTATAAATTAAAATTGAAATATTTCCATTGGCTCAAAATTTGTAAGAAAGTAAAACACTGTTTTTTAAAATTAACTATAATTTTTTTTCTATGATTTTTTAATTAAAATTAAACGTATTGTACCTACTGACTTGTGGTGTGTTATCTTTATAACCGCAAAAAGTATACATACAGCCTTAAACATTCGTTTTTAATAGTCCCATGATTATGATCAATACTTTTTCGAAGTATGCTAACAATGTTAACACCAATGGAGAAGGGGAAGGGGGAGCGAGAACGTACCACAACACTCACTGGCAACATCATTCATATCGAAGTATAAGATCAGTACAGCACATATCAGAAGTCAGAATGCGGTCTGCATATTTTGCATACGGAACTCCACTGGGAGCCCGGTCTATTAGTAGGTCACGCAGTCCCGCGTCACCAACCATCGCCCAAAAAGCAGCTGCATTACCATCTCGCCATCTCCTCCATTAAATATTGGAGCTCAGCAACCTGGACATCTTTTATTTAATCATGAACAGAACTGGAACCCTCGATATAGGAGTGATTACACTTCGGAGCAGATTCTCGTCCGCCATCTTCAAACTTCTAGAAGATCAACCGTAAGAACGCAAATAAAGGTATTATTTTCTATCTTACATTATTTATCGGAACACATACCTTAATTTGAAAAGTTACTTTGAATGAATTAATAAACTAATGTAGGTACTTGTGGCTTGTGGGCCACACGCAAGTGAAACTGCATCCGCACAAAACAAAGTAATATTTTTATTTTACGCAAACTCGCTGACACGAATGGTAGATACTATACATGAAACCCTGGTTCTTTCAACGATAGACTCTTGTCAGAGCAAGATAGGCGAGTTCAGCGCATCAGATGACGTGGAACAGAAGAAGATAAAAGAGGTTATCCCAAACTTGGATTGAATTGTGGATCGGTCCACAACTCAATTCAAGCTTGGGATAACCTCTTTTATCTTCGTCTGTTCTACGTCATCTGCGCTGCCGGTGTTAAAATTCGCTTCGCCGATATCCTTCTCTAATTTCATTGTCATTCGCCGTATCACACAGTTTACAACTTTTGTAACATTCATCAGCTTATTCTCCAGATACATCGCAGCTAAAGAAGTTTCACTTCAATAATATCATCCTCATTTCTCAAATTATCCCCGATAATTACTAATCACTTAAATATAGGGATTTGGACGTGCTTAATCATCTTAGTCTTGTAGAAAAATTGGGGTGAGCCCCACCGACAACTGTTCCTGCATCGGTTCGTACTGAATGAAACCTAATTCTCCTGACATCTGCCCTTGTCAGGACCGTGCTTGGCGTATTCAAAATAAAATTAATGAAGACGGCAGGAAAACAGTAATTTGCTTCTTCTCAACAATAAATACAAGATTGACCTTTTGAAATATTACCATGTGAACATCGGCAATCAGATTTATTTTTCTAGTACAACCTTAATGTGGGTTTTTCAAATTAACTTTATTTGTCGAGGTTGGTACACATTGCCTAGCCGACTTTGTAAAAACCAATGGAAGAATTTCTCGTTTGGTATGAGTTTTTTATTTTATTAAATATGAATACGCGATTTTGCCGATAAAAATCGCGTTTGTACACGGAAAGTAACAAGGCGCTCAATGGAAAAAAGAGCGCGATATATCAATTCAGCACGCGAGAACCGACTGTCTGAATTGTAAAGAATCGTTTTTGCACGGTGGATTTTCTTATCGATGGTAGATTTCCCATTTGCTTCCAGGAACATTTGTATAACTATGTATTTCGAAAAATCGAGGTTTATATAGATACCCATGGAGATTGTGCCCCCTCAATTTGGGACATTTTCCATTTCGAAGCAGTACCTATAACGAACCTCATTGTAGAAAAATGACAACGCTGTCTTGTGTGGGTCATTAAAATATAACCCTCAATTATTGTTTAAAGCAAAATTTCTCGAGATACGAATTGTAAGATTTGGGGACAAAACTTGCATTGTTCGTTTCCCTTTGCGAACAATTTGGGCCGTCCAAAATGAAAATGCCATTAACGTATGTCGTTATTTCAAGGTCAATTATAGCGTAAGACGATATGAAAACTAATTAATTAATTGTGCCTTATAAAGCAGTGTGTGGTTTTGCATACGGTTATGGGTTTTCGTGTAAAAGGGCGGAATGGGAGGCGGTTTTCTGTCGGGCGCAGTCACCATGTCCGTCAAGATCGCCGCCTTTTTGTAGGTATTAGAGTAATCATTGCTTTTTAGTTTCCTATGGCGATAGTTTGTGTTAAAACAATCTGAATGAACCAACGTATAGCGCCTTCGTTTACTCTTTACGTGTATTGTAGCTAAAGCTAAAGAAAATTTCATCCCCCACTCACTTGGTCACAAACATAACAATAATATGAAATTAACGACTTTGACTTTACTGATTACCTATTAAAGAAAAAACGCATCTAATTAATGGTATTAGTTTGAAAAATATCTTAAATTTGGTCGATAGTTACGAATATTTAAAATTTAATTCCAAACTGCTTGAAAATTATTTCACGTTCCTAGACTATCCAAAGCATACATGAAAGAGTTGTCAAAGATCGCCAGTATACAAGACGTCACTAAAACTCACCGGATCCTGGCCTATCAGGTGATGGGTCCGCCGGGACTCCGCCCACACGACGTCACACTTTGATTTTAGAGGTTAGCGGTAAAAACGGTTTTGTTTACATTTTGTCAAAATGTGTAATTTTAACTATTTCTTCGTGAATTTGCATTATTTATGAATAATTTTAGATAGTTACTTTCTAGAGACATATTTATTTAGTGTGTTTAAGTATTCTCCGAGAAATAGGACTCAAGGAAATACTATTACATCGAGAATAATTTAAGACTGTTTTGGTAAGTTCATTTCAATGTATAGATTATAGATTTGTTTTCAGATTTAATGTTATTAAAGTAATATTTCAAAATAATTTCAACTACTTACTTAAAAGTTTGTTCGAGTTAATTTATAGTAGGTAATAAGTACTGTTTTTTTCTGATTTGCAGGTACAAAGTGGATATAATCTCATATTCTTTAGTGCTTGAAGCGATACATAAAGATGGATATCTTGAACAAATATGTCTTAGGCATACCTAGATCCATATAATATGAAACGAAGACTGTTCTGACAGAATTTCCAACCAGATTGTAATGTATTTAGACCATACAAAGAGACAGTCTAGAGGAAATGAAAATAAGTATCGAAGCTTATAATCAGTCTGCTTGTGAAGAAAGCAGCTGTAGTCATTGATATCTTACATTTTAGAATCTATATATACTTGGAAAGGTAACTAATATTATAATTTATATTTATACATAATCAGAAAATATTTTTGTTACACCTATGTGCTTTGACGAGTTAATTTTTGTATGTATTCTTAAGTAGAATGAATTTATTTTAGGATATGCACTTACAGAGATGATATAACCCATAGAACCATCCATAGCAACACAAATAAATTTTACAAGTGGGAAAAAAACATTTGAAATTCCTGATTTTCACAGAGACAAGGCTGACGAGGAGGAGTCGGGATGGTCCCGGCTGTTTGTCTCCGATTTTTTATAATAAGCTTCCCCAAGTTGTCAGGGAACTCCCCCTTGCAGCATTCAAGAGGACAGTAAAAAAGTTTCTTATCAGCAGAGCTTTCTATAGCATTGACGAATATTTAAATTTTAATTTTGATGTGTCATATTTTTAAACTTTATTGTCTAACTTTTGTACTTGGTCCAGCCCAGTTATGTTAGTTATATATTTTACTTGTTCCCAAATTTTAACTCTTTTAAATGTTTGTCAACTGATTTAGTTGTAAGTTTTAGTAATTTTTCTTTTTACTGACGTGTGTAAATGCTCTTTTGTATATTGGCACTAATAAATAAATGAAATGAAAATGTCCCTCCAGAAAGAAGCATTCTTTTGCAAGATCTGAGATAAGTAACTTACATGAAGTGAAATTATTTTTATATAGGTGTACTTTCTTTAATATTGTTAAGAAACTATTTATTTTTGTAAGACTTGATACTTGATTTTTTCATATTATTATGTAATAAAACATCTATTGTGATTAAATATTGTTAATTATTTTCTTTATTATTTTGACATCAAATTATTATGCACTATAATAAGCATTTGCCCATAAAATTTTTTTAATGAATGGAATGATAATCTAGAGAATATCATTATTGTTTCACACATATTTTACATGGCACATAGGTGTGGCATAAAATATACCTACCTAGGTAAATCATTATGGAAAAAATACACTAGTTATTTTGAAAATACAAATTTAATTTAAGAAATCTGCAATTTTGATTACAGCTCGTAAGAAGAAACTTACGAGTGATATTATATCGAATTATCACATATTTTTTTAAAATGATAAAAGTACAATATTTACTTAAAAACTATAAATGTAACTAATTATACGTATATCTACAGTATTACCATTTAGAATCTATACACAATAATATGTTAAAACGGCATACATTTGTTTTAAAAGCTATCTACAGTTTTTCTTCTGTGGCGGAAAATAATCTTGTTTCTCCATTTTCCTTTTGTTAGTGGTTGCTTTGTTTACTTGCTCCATTATTGTACCAAATTGTTTCATGCACCTTAAAATAAATATAAAATGTCATTTTATAAAAAATATATAATAACTTGTTGACAATGCAACGTACTCAAGTCTCATCATTCAGGGATCTCAAAAAGTTTGAAACTGATTCGATTTCAATTTCCCTCTTCATTCTTTTATCTACTGGTGCTGCACATTGACTTTCACATCTTTTTTCCCTGTTTTATCTCAGTTCTGTTCATTGCTTCTGCAGTTTTGTGTGCTCTTCCTCGTCTCTGTGAAAAACAGGAATTTCAAATGTTTTTTTCCCACTTGTAAAATTTATTTGTGCTGCTGTGGATGGTTCTATCGGTTATATTATCTCTGTAAGTGCATATCCTGAAATAAATTAATACTGTATGAAATACAATCTACTTAATAAGAATACATACAAAAATTAACTTGTCAGGGTACATAGGTGTAACAAAAATATTTTCTGATTATGTATAAGTATAAATTATAACAATGTTAGTTACCTTTCCAAGAATGTATAGATACTAAAATGTAAGATGTCAATGACTACAGCTGCTTTCCTCACAAGCATACCGATTATAAGCTTCGATACTTGTTTTCATTTCCTCCACTGTACCTATATGCCCTCTTTGTATGGTCTAAATACATTACAATCTGAGTGGATATTTTGTCAGAACAGTCCTCGTTTGATATTATATGGATCTAAGTATGCCCAAGATATATTTTTCAAGATATCCATCTTTATGTCTTGCTTCAAGCACTAAAGAATATAAGATTATATCCACTTTGTACCTGCAAATCAGAAAAAAAAACAGTACTATTAGTAGACTTAATACTATAAATTAACTCGAACAAACTTTTAAGTAAATAGTTCAAATTATTTTGAAGTATTACTTTAATAGTATTAAATCTGAAAACAAATCTATAATCTATACATTAGAAATGAACTTACCAAAAGTCTTAAATTATTCTCGATGTAATAGTATTTCCTTGAGTCCTATTTCTCGGAGAATACTTGAACACACTAAATAAATATGTAACTACTAACTAGACTAAAAATATTCATAAATAATGCAAATCCAGGGAGAAGTCGTTAAAAGAAAACACCTTACACGTCTTGACAAAATGTAAACATTCTTGTTTTTTTACCGCTAACCTCTAAAAGCTAAACTGTCACGTCGCGTGGGCGGACCCATCACCCGATTGGCCAGGATCCGGTGAGTTTTAGTGGCGTCTCAGTATACAGGCTCAAACAAATTCGAGGTTCACCATTGGGATCTCGGAAATGGTAAGAAATATAAAGTCGATTAAATTGTGCGCAATTTGCAGCTTTGTTGCTTTAATTTTTCCTCGCCTTATTTATTAGTTAATAACTTTCACTGCGACATCGGAGTCGAAATGAAACCAGAAATTGAGGCAGTCTCCATAATGGAGACATCAATATAACTTCGGCTTATCTACCGCCTCAAGATTCTACTTCAAGAAGAAGACATAGAAGCACTAACCCAAGATACAAGATCATAATTGGAGACCTAAACTGCAAACATCAGCAGTGGAATAGTGCAAGAATAAACTGGAATGGTCGAAGATTAGTAGAGTATTGTGAAGGCAGAAACGTTGTCGTACTAGGACCGGATCAGCCTACATACCTCCCAAGAGGTAGAGGTAATCCTAGACATAGTACTTCTGAAGAGCGTGCAATACGACACAGAGATAGAAACTATACTAGAAGGGACGTCAGCAGATTACAACCTAGCCGCCTAGAATCTTGGCGAATGAAACTTAGAGATTTGGACTGCGAAAATCAAACAGCCTGGCAGATGCAGAGAACACTCCGCAATGCCACAACTCCGGTCCCGCCTATACGCGAGGCAGGTGGGTTAGTCTATGCGGATGAAGACAAAGCGGAGTTATTCGCTGAAACAATCCAAAGCCAAGGCAAATTAAATGAATACTCTGACAAGGATGAAGAACTACACGCAGACGTCCAAGGAAGACCCAGGCGCTTCGACCAAATACACATTCAACCGAGATGTGATGTACCAACTTCACCAGGTGACGTTGCAAACGTCATAAAGAGGTTGAAGGTCAGAAAAGCACCAGGTGCTGACAAGATCAGTAACCTGATGCTAAAAAAGGCTACCTAAAAAAGGAACGATGATGAGGCTTGGCCACTTCCCTGATAGGTGGAAAGAGGCTGAGGTGATTGTAATACCTTAAGGATAAGACATATCCAGAAAATTACAGAACCATCAGTATCCTTTCGGCTGTAAGCAAGGTGGCTGAGAGAGTGATCCTTAGAAGACTCAATAACGAATCCAATACGGATTGAGTAAGAGCCACTCCACGGAACTGCTACTTCTGAAAGTAGTCGAAAACATAACAAGCGGGTTCAACAACGGCCAAGCGATAGGGGAAATCTTTCTAGACGTAGAAAGAGCCTTCAATAGAGCATGGGATCGTCGCCTATACTATAAAATGATAAAATGAGGCTACTCTGACCGGGTCTTTAAGAACATAAAGAGCTACCTAAATGATGCGTGAAGATCAAAGGAAAAACATCTAGACCTAGGATACTTGACCCAGAAGTACCACAGGGCTCAGCCTTTGGACCATCACTATACTCGATATTTACTCACGACATACCATCTTTTGACGATGGGCAAATTTCATTGTATACTGATGACACAATTATACAGTTTGCCCATAATGACACGAGGAGGATAAGCACTGTACTCCAGGAGGCAACAAATGAGCTTATAAACTGGATGACCAATTGGAAATAAATAACATTGACGTAGCTTGGAATATGGAGGTCCAATACCTTAGAGTGCATCTGGACGGTGTGGCCCCTGACATGAAAAAGGCACATCCAAGAGCAATGGCTATGCTAAATCCCATGTTGAAAAGAAATAGCCCTATGGCACTGAAGATCAAGCTCACCATGATAAAGACGATAGCTAGGCCTCAACTAACGCATGGTTCAAAGGTTTGGGGATAAGAAGCAAAATCTAGCATGACATTGCTTTCAGGAAATGAAACCAAGCTACTCAGGATGGCATCTCGCACACCTTGGTTCGTCAGAAATGCGGACCTGCAGGCAGACTTGCAGTGGCAATCACTAAAGAACTTTATAGGCGCGTATTCATAAGAGCTGAAAACCATGCCGATGAAGATCTGAGGCAAGCATTAAACTACAACCCGGAAGACATCCCTGGAAGAAGTGGATGGAGTGGAGTAACATCCAAACCTACTCTCAACATCTCAACACAAGTAAGAAGACAACGAACAACGCGAGGCGTGATCTAGTAATCACAGAGGCGCACCTTCAGTACGAAGACTAGCACTTTATAGGAGGCGATACCGGACGTTCTCCCGTCCGGCATGCAGTAGGGACCCCTAGGGTTAAAACACAGGCCGCAACATAGCTGAGTTTTTAGTGGGTATGCCACCCACCTAGGGGGGTATGAGCAAAAGAGCAATTTCTCAGAACAGAAAAAAGGAACTTCCCAAATACAATGATCTTAACAAAAATCCATTCTGTTGGTTTTGTTGATGTTAAAATCTTAAAAAAAAAAACAATGTGTTTTACATTTTTATTGCGACGTCTAGTCTCCGAGCCCTCGTGATCAAATAATTTGTTGAGTTAGTTCATTTTTAATTATACAGAGTTATAAATAGATAACAGATAATTGTTAAGTGTGACATATCATGGTATTTGATATGTTAAAGCCTTTCACAAAATGCAAGAAAAAAAATGAGGTCTGTATTTTAAAAAAAGATGACGATGGAAACTCAAAGCCGAAATATTCGGCATAAAATGTGTGCCCACTATCTTTAGAGGAGAAAAGGTCGCATTGACGAAATGAAACTTACTTTGAGGTAATTCAATAAATAAGGCCAAGAAAAAAAATCTCTGATTTTCGAATTTTCTCCGGGCATCTCCGAAAGTAAAAGGAATTTTGTAAACTTCTTAAAGGCATTTAATTAAGATGCAAACTGAGCAATCGATTTCTTGATGTATCTTTGGCTCATCCAAACTTCACTATCTTAGCCAAAATTATACAAACGCATCACACAGAACAAAGGGTTCGGAAAACTTATTCGAAATTTTTATTATAACGCTTTATTTACTTAAATTCAGTACACTAACCTTAGTTTTAACTAATCTAAAAATTTGCTTCAAGTGTTTCATTTTCTCTTTAGTTCAAGTAACTATTCTTAAACCATTATAATTTAAAATTGACCAATAATTTATCTTAATAAGTAAACCCATCCCTACCTATCATAATACAATTTTAAAATTATTTCTTGGATATAGGCTAGTGTGTCGCATAAAAAGTTATCCTTTTTGCGGGTGTATATATGAGTTTATGATTATACCAACTTACTTGAAGATTTATATTTTTATTATAGAATGATTGGGCCACTCTATACTGTTTTAATATTTTAGATAATATGTTTACTGTTTGTACGATCTCGTTGCATTCTTACTACTCCAATGCCAAAATGTACTCAAGCCCTATTAAAAAAAAAAACCTAAACAATTATTAATCGCCCTCGTGGGGCAATAAGCCTCATATCTGTGCTATATCTCGTTTAATCTTCGACGCTGTGCCTACCTATTATACCAATAGGCATCATAAGCACACATGCCAAACCCGCCGCCGGCCCGTGTAACCTAATATTTTTATTTGAAAACCATTTTATCATTGTTGCACTTTCCCGATATCTGCTTAGTGCAACAAGGGTCCCGGTGTCTAGGCCCGGAAGTCAGGGGACAGGTGGGCCCTTTTCCTATATTATAAGAGTCTTTTTGGCGAACGTCTGTACGCCAATGTGTGCGGTACACGGGTTTGCTGACGGTTGAGAGACATGTGTGTATGTGAAGATTGAAAATGGGATTTGTAGTTCACGACTATAGCTTTAAGTATGGTCTGATGACGTGACTATAGAGTTGCGGAAAAAATATAAATATAAAATATTGAAACACAAATAACGCAACTGTAAAATATTTTTGAAGTGAAACTTCTTAACGCGCGCCGGGAGTAAAATTTGAAGGTCGCGACATGACGAGAGACCGTTCTTCGTCGGGACGAAAAACGATCACGATATTTTATTGTGATATGATATCTTTGTTAGTTTACAAGCAAAAAATATGGGTTTTGCTAAATTACCTTGTCAAGACATAAGCGAAACTTTTATGAAGAATATTTTTGAAGTGAAATTTCTTAACGCGCACCGGGAGTAAAATTTGAAGGTCGCGACACGTCCGACACGACGGGATGTCCCGATTCTTAACGCGCGCCGGGAGCAAAATTCGAACGCGACACGATGAGATGTCCCGAAAAAGCGTTACGATATTTTATTGTGATATATTTGTTAGTTTACAAGCAAAAAATATGGGATTTGCTCTATTACCTTGTCAAGACATAAGCGAAACTTTTATGAAGAATATTTTTTTTTCATTTAGCCTTCCCTTTTTGTTAATTGAGTGGTAGGTATATTAAAAAAAACGACTTTTTAACCAAATCCGTTACGATATGTATAAGGCTAGGGCGTTTAAGTTTAAGAAGTTTTACTTCAGATATGCGCACATAGTTCACACGCTTTTTGTTACGTAAATTATTAAAAATACACTAATAAAGCTGGATTCTCATGCATCCGACGCACGCGACGGCGCTCTGATAATTTTACAGTTCGCCCGTCATCGAAGAAAGTTAAAATGAATTTAACTTTAGATCGTATGATTTGAAGACTTTGACGCAAATTCTAACCTCACTTTTTCCTTTGGCGAGCTTGGTTCGTATGTATTTCACATCGTGGTTACTTATTTAATGATATATTCTATTACTATTGTTAGAATAATAGTGAATCGCCATCGGAATCACTGTAATTATCAGTTCCACGTAAAACAACAGGTCGTCACAGTGATGGGGGATTTTTAAAACTAAAAAAAATTGTTTTGTAAAATGAAATCGGAGGAAAGGATAAGATCCTATTAGTTATTATAATATTGTCATGGCTATTATACTGTCACGACATCTGTATGATTTTGGGCAACCCTATGCAACTAGTTTGCCGCGTTTAAGTTATTTCCAAAGGAACCATCACCTATCGAGAAGATTCCTGACGCTCTGTTATTTTCCCATTATAGTGCGGCCGGGCCGAAAATAATGGAGAATCGACGAGGGCGCTTCCGAAATAGTATCGATATATATTCGACTGGATATACACAGAATGCGTGTTGGAATTAATCAATCATCGAGTGTTGAATGGTAAAGATCTATTAGTTGTAAAGTTATGAGTAGTATAGTGTGTTTAGTTGTATACAGTGGTAAAGAATAAAGAGAGTAATATTTTATAATAGTAAAAAGTGTACTTTTGTCCACGGGAAAAACGTAACATTTTTGCTGATGAGGCTTTCCCTTTATCTAGTTGTCTTATGTGCCCATATCCAGGGAGATTTTGGTCACAGATTAAAAATATTTATAATTACATATTATATGGCAAATTTTTTTTTAATTCTAAACAACAACTCAATATTTAAAAACTACAAAATATCAAACACGAAATATGAAAATAGAAAATATTAAAAGAAAAACTATCAAAAACAATTATCCAAACGAGAAAATATGGAAATCATAAACATCGAAAAACGAAATTTAAGAAAAAAAATTGTTCTAAATACCTAATTAGAAAGCGTAAATTGTTTTGTCGAATATTAATTTACTTTCATATTTAATTAAAACAGCTTTTGACACAGATTACTCCTCAATCTGTGCTTTTGAATTAAAATCGTGGCACTGATAGTGATACAATTCTGAGATTTAATAATTTACAGTAAAAAATAATGTTATGCACATTTTTTGTCGTTTTTATCAATAACGATTAATATAAATGGAAAACTCAATAGATAACTTACTTTGTGTCGTTTTATTCGCTAAATCATAAAATATTACCAGATTGACAAACAACAGTGGCGTACTATATATTTTATACAATAGATCAACTCTGCTAATGCCCGTCCCAAGCTTGGATGAAAAAGGAGGCGGGGAGAACGTACCGCTTGAAATGTAATGACCTTACCAAGAGGTAGTAAATCACGAGGCGCAGGGATTATGGCTTAACAGCCCGAACCGCGTGGATCAAGTACCACTATAAAAACTTCTCTCGGGACACATGGCGCACCCTCTTGTATAAAGCTTTAAAGCTGTGCAGGGGGCGCTGCAGTTGATGACTGTCTTTCCCCCAAAACTAAACTACCCCTGTTTAGTTTTGGGCAAAAGACAGTCCTCAACATGCGACGCTGGGAATCCTCCAGGGATCTAGCACAAACTCTACATCGGCTGCTCCTCCACAATCTGTTGAACGATCTAAGACGGACCTCAGTTGTAAGAGGATTAGGACAAACACTGGGAACCGTCGAGGGGCCCATCCCAGCGTAGGCCCCACATCGATAGTTCTTCCATAATCTCAGGTAACGGTTCTGGGACCTAGTTTCTGGTGTAGTTGGGGTTAACGCTGGGGATCTTAAGCGGAAGGTCCAGTAAAAGACGGAATAAAGCTAGAGTGGCCGCTGAAGCAGCCATTCCTACCGTTCTGGCGGTCAGTGCTCCGGTCCCGGTGTCTTGCTAAAAAGTTCCCCGAGCTCCACTTAGTCCCAGCGCCCACAGAAGAGATGGGACGTGGCAGAGACGCGGTAAGTACGTAGACGCGGTTAAGATCTTTCTATACTATTGCCATCATATAAACAAGAATTTTCTTCTATTAATTCAATTAACTGCACGTTAAGTTCTGAGTCTCCCATTTTAAACAAATGTCTCGCCTTTTCAATGAGCCTCTGGAGACTAAAAAGAAACGCGGCTCGGTCGCGTAAAGACATGTCTCGGCCTGACTTCCCTTATCAGCGTTGCCTCTTTACTTTACTAAATTAAGTCGCGTCCGCGCCACGTCTCTTCTGTGGGCGTTGGGCCTTAACCGCGTCTACGTACTTACCGCGTCTCTGCCACGTCCGCGACGCGTCGCCGCCCCATCTCTTCTGTGTGCCAAGGAAGCAAACGCTAGTGTAAAGGGTAAACACCCAAAGACATCGGCCAGGGCTCCAGTAATGGTGAAGGCCATAGACTGTTTGGGCTCAATTACAGGTGCACAGAGAGCGAGCGGCCGGCGTCTCGAGGGGAAATAAGACCTGATTTAGGAGGACCAAGAATCGTCCATGCATTTTCCTACAGTTCAGCGTCGGCGAGGGTAAGGGAGGTGCACTTCGGGGGCTGTGTGCTGAACCAGGAGGATATAAGTAAAATTCAGCCCAGGAGGCTGTGTGACTTCGCTTTATTGGTGAGTGAGTGGATGCACAACGGGCCCAGATTGGTGGCCAAAGTGCATGGGATTTCCCGCCAGCACTTCTAATTCATTCATATATTGGTATTGTGGATAAAACTGTGTTGTAATGGAATATCAAATTACAAAAACCAGTACTCTGCAAAACACTAAAAAGCATGTGTATTGTTATTAAATTACGAAATATTGATAAACAAAATTACAAAATTAAAAATATTCAAATTAGAAAGTATCGAAATGACCGCATTTGCAAATCTACAATACATCGAAAGTATAATATACTGAAAAAGAAAAATATAAAAATTCTAAAATATTTAAATTACAAACTATAAAACGAAAAACAAAATATCAAAATCATCAAATTTTCCATGATAAGACAAAATAAAAAATTTCCATCATATACCTATCGAAATATTTCAACAAAATATCGAAAACTACCTATCTAAACTAGAAAATAAAAATTATCGAAAATATCAAATTGGAAAAGGCAAAACACAGAATCAAAGTATAAATCTAGAATATACCAAAACTACGAAATCTTGGGATATAAAATATTCAACGTATGTGTTTTGTTCTCTTGGAGTTGGAGCAATATATATTTTATTTTGATTAATATGGAATGGACTGTTATTTGTATATCCAGATTTGGGAATATTTCGAATGAATCTAGTAACTTCGCATACATGGCAATTCATGTAAAATATGCAGGATATGTTTTATGTTGTCGTACTTTAGGTCCAGTGTAATAAAACAGATAAAAATAAACACTTAATTTTTACAACCACTTTTATGGCACATGCCTAGAATTTCGATTGATTTTAATTAATTAAATTTAATTGAGCGTTCACGATATAAATAGAGCATGAGGTTTATATATTGACGTTGCTGCATTAATGATGAATAACAAAACTGTTCTCGTAACATGTAGGTAACAAAATCCAGCGCAAACTGATACCGGACCGTGATTAGAAAATGAGTCTTTTCAATTGAAAAATTACCCCTATGGTTCACGTAATTGAGCAGCGTTTTAGCGCCATTAGAAGCGTGAATCAGCCCGATCAAAACTCGAGACACGTACGTCGTCGCAATCTCCGCATTAAATTTTAATGTGTCCCGCGGATTTCCGTTACCGAGGAGACTTGGCACCGTTTCTCGATTCAATTATTTTCCTATTTTTTTATAGACCCTGTACGCTGCACGTTCTGATGATACAGTGTCTTAAGGTACGATGGAGTTTTTATTGAACGACAAATATATACATTTTTGCCAGTTTTACACGGGCCATTTATTTGTAAATTAATTCATGAAGTCACCTCGCGAAGAAAATTGACAAGTGTGAAACAACAAATTTGTGTGTGAATCTTGCGTGAAGTTCTTCGCGAATTTATTCACGTTCTATTTTTCGTCAATTTTACCGTGAAATCAGATCACAAAAATAAATATAATTTGGATTTATAAATTATGTTGTGTTAAGGAGCAGACATTTACTGATTGTAGGTATTTTTAAAATACCACATTGTTTTTATTAAAATATTTTAAATAATAATTTATTGAAGACACACACAAAAACAAATTCTTACCATGTAACTTAAAATTTGTTTTGTGTTGGTGGCTGGTGGCACTGAGGAACTGCCAAAAAGAGAAATGAAGTTCTTGGCCCATGTAAATAAAGCAAATGCTAATTCATAAAGAAATTGACGAATAAATTCGTAAACTAATTCACGAATAAAGTATCCCGTGTAAAACTAGCTTATATGCTGTGCGCTAAAGTGCCTGTAAAACGGTGTATGGAAACCGAGTTATTGGATAATATAGATAGATACCCACTTCCTTTTTGCTAATAATTAGATCCGGGACATTCAGTTCTCATAATCCTACATCATAATTAAACACGGCTTTATATGCAACCAAAATCCTTAATACATATGCACATTATTATTTTTATTTATGCAGGATGAATGCAAAGAAAATTCACACTTAAATATGCAGTAATAAAACAACTAAATTTTGATTTTCTAAATTAAATTTTCACTCAATTGGGGGATTGAGTATTGAATAAAAAATAAACTAAAGTTGTATATACTTTATTAAATCACAAATACAATTTTCCTATATTAATTTATATCAAACTATATAAATATTAATTTGAAAAATTATAAAACGCACTAGTTATTACGTGTGCTTCAAGGTTTTGAACTAAAAATTATGGCGTCTATCTCTAAAGACATGTTTGTTCAAAGAAAACGATCCCTCTACATCTACTGAAGTTATAGGGCGATTTTTTTTTCTATTAAACTTTCTAATGTTGCCACTACTGTTTTTGCTTCAATTTTTGTTGGCAATTTTGTACACATTTTTCTATTATATTCATCGACTCTGGTAGACTTGTACACGATTCTTCTAGATGCAAAGTAATGTCTGCTAGAAATGCATAGTTACATTTAATATACATTAACTGTTGTTCCACTTTAACATTTTGAAATATTTCTTTACACTTTTGGATGCACTGTGAATCATCAGACATTTGTGAAATCAGGTCTTTTGATTTTTTGAAAATTATCTGCATAAAATATTGCCGCACGAATCCAGGTACCTCATCTGATCACAACAGGCCCAGGTGGTAATGGTACTCCGGGCAAATTTATTTATTTATTTACGGCAAGGCCAATTTACAAATACAAAAATGTAACAATTTATCACAAACAAACATAATGAAATTATAAATACCACTCAGTAACACCTATTATATATAAATATCTATACAATTTATGAATTCCAAAAAAATATTGATATTTTCATTTAAAAACTATCCTAGCCAAGTAAAGGTATCAGCCTGGTCTTAAAGGTAGCACTAGAAGGGCAATCAAAACGGTCAATATTTCGACATTTTAAGCTTGCAAACCTGAGCATCCTTGAGACTGACTCATTCATCCCATAATTGGTATTATGGTATTATGTGCCCTCTAAACAACTCAGAACCTCTCGTCCTCCTTTCTCCGCCCTTAATGAAGTCAGACTCAAAAGGTCAGGGCAATCAATTAACCATCATAAGAGTTTGTAAAGGAAACAAAGATCCACTTGAAATCGACTGCTCTGCATTGTCTGTACATTCAAGGAAGCCCTCATCTCGTCATAAGTATACTCATCATGAACCAAGTCCAATCTATAAGCAGCCACTCTCAGAAATTCTGTTTTGGACCCTTTCAAGGGCTGCAATGTGAACAGCATATTGTGGTGACCAAACAACTGAGTACTCCAACATAGGTCGAACCATTGCACAGTACATTGTCCGTAACGAATTCACAGACATATCAGTTGTAAACCTACATATAAAGCACAGAAACCTGACAGCCTTTGACACAATATTGCTAATATGGCCATTAAAGGACATCTTGAAGTCAAACTCCACTCACAAATTCCGAACACTTTCCACTTCCTTGATTGGTGTATTATTAATCTTGTAAGGAAATCTCACCGGTTCAGTTAACCTACAAGAAGTTATTTTGTAACATTTAGCGATATTGAGGTCCATGTTATTCGAGCCACACCATTCATTAAAAGAATCATTATCACTTTGCAATAGTTGTGCGTCCTCTAGAGATGAGATCTGACGATAAAGTGTAAGGTCATTTGCGAATGATAAAAATGAGCTGTGCATGGGCAATCCTGCCTACATCGGATATAAATAGAATGAAAAGGACTGACCCACGGTACGACCCTTGGAGTACACCAGAAGGAACATCAAAAACACGAGACAAAACACCGCAATATTTAACTGCTTGAGTCCTCCCAACAAGAAAATCAGCTAACCAACTCAGAATTGGGTCTCCCACTCCCAAACACCTAAGTTTCTCGATGAGCAGTCGGTGGTCAACCCTGTTGAATACTTTAGAGAAGTCTTGGTATACCGAATCAACCTGGAGACCTTTTTCCATGCTGTTTAAAATACAATTTTGATACAAAAGCAAATTTGTTGAAGTTGGCCTGCCCATCATAAACCCATGTTATTCAAGATTCAAAAGGTGCCTACAGTCCCAACTATTTTTTTTAGTAATAAGACAGTCAAGTAGTTTAGGAATTTCAAACTGTGTGCAAACTGCCCTGTCCTCTCTTGACCAACTTTTGAATATGGCTTTTAGAAAGCTGAACTTCCACAAATCTGGTTATGAACCTGCTGACAATGAATAATTGAAACGAGTTGCTAAGGGCATTGCAAGAGTATACAGACACCTCTTTATAAAAAACATGGGAATTCCATCTGGCCCATATGATAACTTATTAGGTGGCTTATGCACTTGTTCTATAATTTCAATACAAGAAATGGAGTATGCGGAAACATCAGCGGTGTTAGAAAATACGTATTCCGGAACCTGACCAATAGTATGGTTTGAGTAAACACTGGAAAAGAAGTCTGCAAACAAGTCTGCAAACAAGTCTACAGTCTTTTGATTACTACAGCCAGTAGAGCAATTAACTCATGTTACTAGGAAGTTGCTTTTAAGATTGTTGAATTTGACCAAAATGATCTGGGATTCTCATTAAGGTTATTTTCAGTTCTCAGGAGATACATCCTATAAGAAGAATTTCTCAGATTCTTGCACCTTCCCTTGCCTCCGAGAACAACAAATAGTCATAATTATCTCCCGTTTCTCTAAATCATTTGTAAAGTTTCTTTTTTTCAATAATCAAATTACGCAGTTCAGTGTCAAACCACACAGGAAAATTAGATGTTCTGAATTTCCTTACTGGAAAACCACAGAACCGCCTGGTCAAGAGTCAAATAACTCATTAAATGCCAATTAACACTAGCCAGATGACCATTCAATGAAATGTAATTGCCATTTTTGAAATCAAAAAAGTACTCCTCAATCCTCATACTTCGAACGATTGCACTCTATACCACGGCTGATTCTTATAGAGATAGCTATGTGGCCTCGTCAACCTCAACAATGTCCAAATTTGAAAATACCAAGTCAAGCAGAACATTTCTGCTATTCTTGATGGTATTCAGTTGACTCAAATTGGAATAATTTAAACAAGCTATTAATTCATTAGCTGGAGAATTTCCGCCACAATCAATGGTTAGAGCAAACTCATTTTTAACCCATTTAACCTGCGGTAAATTAAAGTAGCCCAATAGCACTAGGTTACATTTAGGATACAAATTAAAAATTAATTCAACTGAATGGCATACATCAACAAACAAATTTACATCAGACTTAGGTGGCAGATAGGTGCAGCCCAATACAAATTCAGATGGCTTACTCTTAAAATATGCATATACCTGTTTAACAGTTGTAACATTAACATGTAGTGTTTGGGATTGCACCTCCTTCCTGGCAGCAATCAAAACTCCTCCACCTTGAGTTCTGGGATCACCAGTAGATGCTCGATCAGTACGAAACAACTAAACTGCTCTGGACATAGCTCTGCATCATAAATATTCTCTGTTAACCGTGACTCTAAAACTGTCGAACCTCATTGAGTTTAGTCCTTAGACCTCCAACATTGCTGTAGTAAATCAAAATAACAGTGTTTTCACCAACAGCAATCTTTTAAAGACGGCTTTTTTCTTGTTAAAGAGGGACCTCCCGGGAAGATTTGAACTTCAAAAAATTTTGGTCCAAGCCCCTATGATTTGGCCTACCAAACTGAAACTGACGAAAAACAATATTATAATGCCAAAATTCCGGATCATTAATTTGTTCATAGTGATGTGGATCAATGCCTATCTTAAATGACTTGTCTTAATTGGGCCTTGATGAGTATTTTTTTCACATTTGCTATTAGCTCATTGACCAACGGCGCAGCATCGGACAACAGGACAAGAATTGTATCTATAGGAACTGAATTTGGCAAAGAGAAATGTGTTGACGTTTCTTGAATAAAACGGGTAACTGTAAGGTTGTTTGTTTTTTTACAGTTATGAGGTCAGCTTTTCCAGGTTCTTCTTCTGTGAGTTTTCCGATCATCAAATTAACTATATAATGACTACACGAATCAGTTGTTTCGTCGACGACAATATACGTAAAGTTACCTCTAATTTCGTTCTTTATTTCATCTAGCATGGTACCATACACCTTTCCAACGACGTAGCTTCATAACATTGATTCATCTATAGCATTAATTTTGCAGAAAAGCCTTTACTTGCGGGTTGGTCAACTTGTTTAAAGGAATAATAGGTGCCAAAAACATTTTACACAGATCTTCGTTAAGTTCGGACTGTCCATGGTTTCCACCTTTAAATGTCTCAACTGCTTCAACAGTGACTGATTGGAACCGGAGTTCATCTTGTTAACCTTAGCAATGTGTTGGTCTATTTAGAATTTCTTCGAGCAGGAAACAACTTTTGAACAAGGCTTGCAAAAAATATATTCGCCATCCAAAACATCTGGTACGTCGTATTTTCCACATAATCACAACTTTCACTTTGTTTGGGCGTAGAATACTAACTGCAGCTACAACAAATAATGACAACCTCAATAATACTGGTAAACTGTAACAAATGTGAACAAATAAATAATTTATAGAAGATACAAGGTGCAGGTAAAGAAATTCTAGTTAAAACATCTGGCCAAAAAAACGCACAGACTAATGCAATTTCTAATTAGAAGAATAGTTTATTACTGTATGTACCTTATTACTTCATTAGTCTATTTATTGTCCTCTTAGGGAAATCCCAATCTAAATCGAGTTTAGGTCACACCGTTCAGGCGGTGCGGCGGCGGGGGTCATAAAACATAAGAAAATATCACAGACATCCCAAAACATGATCGGATATGCAATAGTTCTTAAAATATGTATTTCTCCTTCAAAAACATATAAATATGCAAACAATGCATATATATGCAAAATGCATAAAATCCGGTCCTTATTCATAATGTACAGGGTGTCCCAAATTCGAGCCTCATCATTGGGATCTCGGAAACTAGAAGAGATACAAGGTCGGTTAAATGGAGGCAAAATTGCGCAATTTGATTCTGATCAAAATGCCACCTTAAAAGTTTTAATAATCCGAATACTTCCGAAGATTTTTTGAAAAACCGAATATTCGCGATTTCATTCTTATTTTTTTATGACTCTATTTAAATAGATATATCAAAATAAATTTCACATTCTCATTGCTACTTTTTCTGTTCTACAAGATGGTGTTATCAGACTGTCAAACCGACATTTCGTCTTCGATCTACCATCATCAACTTTATTTTCTTAAATACGGCCTTAGATTTTTTTATTACGGATTTTGAGAGCTTCTAAGGTCTTAAAACCAATGATGTATCGCACTTGTTCGTAAAATTCATATTAATGGCATTTTCCATAAGAAATCATGTGTTAGAGAGAGACAGAAAACCAATTTTTGATAAGATCTTATTAGGAAACCATTAAAATGATTCTTCCGAAAAAGTGCGATATATCATTCATTCTGGCACTTCTGAAGTTCTTAAAAACTGATATAAAAAGAATCCGCTATTTTCTGTCTCACTCTAACACATGAGTTCTTATGGAAAATACCATTAGTATGATTTTTTTTAATAAGTGCGATACATAATTGGTTTTGAGACCTTAGAAGCTCTTAAAATCCGTAATAAAAAATTCAGGATCGTATTTAAAAGAACAAAGTTAATGATGGCAGCTCAAATACGAACCGTCGGCTTGAAAATCTGTTAACACCATCTTGTAGAACAGAAAAAGTAGCAATGAGAATTTGAAATTTATTTTGCTATATCTATTCAAATAGAGTCATACAAAAATTAAAATAAAATCGCGAATATTCAGTGTTTTTCCAAAAATATTCGGAAGTATTCGGAATTTTCAAACTTATAAGGTGGCATTTTGATCAGCATCAAATGGGGCAACTTTGCCTCCATTTAACCGACCTCGTATATTTTCTAGTTTCCGAGATCCCAATGATGAGGCTCGAATTTGGGACACCCTGTACAGGGTTTTCAGAGATATAGTGCGATACCTACATGCTTTCCTGTTGGAGATAGAAAAAACTTTAAATGTAGGAGTTGTAAGGTTTTACCTGAACCGCCAGAAAGTGAAATAAAGATAAACAAAAAACGATCAGAAAGTTAAGAAAAATTCATAATTCCAGTTTTTTAAATAGAACACGCTGTATATTTTAATTTTTTTGAAAGATCTTTGCCTACGATTTCAAAAATATATAGTTTGTCTATATTATTTGTGTGAACCGTTTTTTAATTATTTTGGATTAACCACTGCAACCGCTACCACACAAAATGCATAGTGTGCCTCGGAGACAATTATTATTGCTGGACTTAGTTTGTTGGAATAGAAAACTGTCAGATTTCGCTTATCTTTTCTAAAATGGGTTATTCAACTGAAGAAAAATCGGATATTATTCGCCTATTTTATTTTCATGGTAGAAGTTCGACGACAATACCACGACCACGACCAGTGGTAAGTATAACCGTAAAAATAAACACTATTGGTCGACTACAAATCTTCATAAAATACAAGAAGTAAAAACTCAAAGTCGCAATAGTATACATATTTGGTGAGGGTTATTTGTTAGCAGGATTATTCGTCCCCTCTATTTCCGTGGTAGTTTAACGGGTGACAAATATCATCATTTACTGGACCATGAAATAGAAGATCTGTTAGCTGTTAGAGACACTACCTCTTGATGCATACAACAGTCTTATTTGACAGCAGGACGGAGCACCAGTCCATAATGTTATATCTGTCACCAATTATCTCAATAACAGGTATGAATTATGGATTGGAAGAAGGGGTCACATTCGGTGGCCGGCAAACAGCTCTGACTTTGCACCTCCAGACATTTTTTGTGGAGCTACTTAAAAAATCTCGTGTATAATACTAGACCCAAAATATTCAAGTTTTAGAACAAAGAATTCGAGATGAAGTCCTAATTTTAAATACAGGTCATCAACATTTCATTAGGGATACCATTAACACTAAATTGAAGGATAACATTTACAAATGTATATTAGAGCCCGAGGAGGTTACATTGAAAATCAGTGAAATATAGGTAAATAAAATTCATTTTATTTTTATTCATATTTTTTTTCTGTTGGAACTTATAATTAATTTATGTATTTTATTAATAAAAAAGATGTGTTTGTCTATCACCAGTTTAATTTCAGTTCTTTTCTATTCAAACAAACTACGTCACGCAATAATTGTCTCCAAGGCACACTATAGTTTACATTTCGTGTGGTAGCGGTTAATCCAAAATAGCGGTTAATCCAAAATAATTAAAAAACAGTTCACACAAATAGAGACACACTATATATTTTTGGAATCGTAAGAAAAAGATGTTTCAAAACAATTTAAAATACACGGGTGTTCCATTTAAAAAAAACTGATATTATGACTTTTTCTTAACTTTCTGATCGTCTTTTGTCTATATTTATTTCACTTTCTGGCGGTTCAGGTAAGCCCATACAACTCCTACACTTAAAATTTTTTCTGCAGGAAAGCGTGTAGGTTCTGCACTAAATATCTCTGAAAACCCTGTACGTGTAGGTAGCGTACCTGGCTACTAAAGTAGAGTGTCTATGTACCCAGCTGGTTGTTTTTTTTATACACTGTGCCAAGCAAATAACCTGGTCATACCATCAGACTCCAAGATTCTAATAATAATTGAATAAACTGTGGTCATACTTTGTTATGAAATTACCCTATGACCTTCAAACGTAAACACGTTAATTTTTAATATCACCGCTTATTCCTTGAATAAGTTGTAGAGAAGAGGTGTTGAAATTTTAAATGTACGCAGCGGCCGTGCTTATGAAAAATTCATATTTCTGATTATAACCCCACGAAAGGAGTGGGCCATTATGGCCTCGCCGTTTCGATAAAAATCTCTTATTTCTTTAAAAAACTACCTGTCCCCAGATAACGATTCAAATTAATTTTTTTAGACACCTCCTATTGTAGTGAAGCAGGGTTCGGTGTATCTCGTTGCTGGCGGTTTCCCGACCGAGAAAGGTATCAGTAATGAGATTTTTTTTACCGTCTAAAAATATGGTAAAACATATGGAAATGGGATTTTAGGGGTGCGTTTCTAAATTTTAATAAAGCCGTACACTTAAATGCCAGCCATTCATCGTTTATATTTGGTTTGGGACCCTGCGGGTTACATCTAAATGAGGGGCGCTTTTTTGTGTTTCTAAACAGTTTTAACTCCGCCTGCATGCAGTCTGGGTAATATATAATATCGGGTTTTTGAACTTTAGTTAGTATTTTTTTAGCGCCAGCTAAAAAATTAAAATGATCTGAAGCCGAAGATATACTAAAGTAAAATTTGTCACTTTCACTGATGACAAAAGCAACACAAATCAACTGACTTTTGGTCAAGCGGAATGCATGGAAAGCAAAGCATGAAATAAGTCGCTCAGCTATCTCAACAAAGTAGTCGTTAAAGGCATCCGGACTCAGATCAGTCCCCACACTTCTTCTCTGACCATTTATGATTTCAAGCCGCCCTAATGATATTGTCTAAGTTCCTTATATGGTGTGTGTTTGCTTGCCTTGTAGCACTCGATATTGCATCTCTATAGTTCGCTCTATGACACTCCAGCTCACATTGCAGGCAGAGGACAGAGGACAGCTCGACTCCCGTAGCATATCATCCAACGTACGAATCTCATCTCTCTGATCTCAGGAGTGAACAAGCGTACTCTGTTCACTTCATCAGGTTTGTTTTTCCTATGGTATTCTGGGAAAGACCTGTTAAAGAAGGCAACAAACTTACTGAAATAGAAGTCACATTTTTCCTGAACAGAGATGCCACAGCCGATAAACTGCCACTGTTCATTTTCCAAGTGGTTATACATTACAAAAGTTCCTTTATCGATTATAGGTTGATATAGTATATGGAACGATTGAGGGTTGAGAAAAACATCGCTTGTGAACTTATATCAAGCGCAAAATGATCTGATAGGGTAGGATTAAGTACATTTTTATTACGCATGCATCATAATCAACGATTATCGCACGTTGCAGCGTGCTTAAAATGATGTTTATGATGCGCCAACTTTTTAAAGGTTGCTATAGAAACATTTGATCATGTCAAATGTGACAGATTAATATATTCGTCAATATATCCCTTAAGTTTAATATTTAAAACATTTTTGAGATTATGATGCATTCGTAATAAAAAATAGCGTATGATACACGTGTATAAGAGGCCTTTAAAGCCCTTGCGACTTACAAAACACTCCGCTGCGCGTCGTGTTTTGAAATATGTCGCGCGTGCTTTAAAGGCCCTCTTATACACTTATATCATAATATACTATTATGATATTATTAGTAAAAACTTGTTGCTTAAATCCGATTTGGATATTTACGTTCAAAATGAATGTTAAAGTCACCGTTTATTATAACGACCTTAAGCTCGCAAAATAGTTATTTTTGTTACAAGTACCTAAAATAAAGTTTTTCAGGACGAATCATTGCTGTTTCCGGAATAGCAGATGAGTCCTGAAAAATTTCATTTAGGTACGTGTGACAAACACTATTTTTTGTCATAGGGTCCCGAAATTTTGTTATACGCTTTTTACAATTCTTCAGAACGCTTAAATTTGCAAAATTACCATACTTTTTGAAATCATTATCTTCGAAAAAGTAAGCTTAGAAATTGATATGGTAGCAACTATTTGACAATTTTGTCATGTCATTCGAAATTTGACATCTAGACATATTCAGGAATTTTGGAATAGTCCGTAAAGGTTGCCATGACAACTTTTAGGGACTAGGCCTAAAAAGAAGCATTTTACGGACTCAAATGAGTCCGTAAAATAGCTATTTTTGGGAGCGTATGACAAAAATATATTTTTTTAAATTGGTATGAAATGTTAAATCCATTCACCGAAATTTCAATTTTATATAGGAGGCAAGCCCTTTCGGATGCGCCAATGTTTCATTAGTTTCCAAATAATACATTTTTAAAACTCGTACACGAGGGGCATTCCAACGTAAATAAAATAGTTGTAAAGGCAACTTCTTGTTTCTCATTGTTCATATTATAAACATTCGTTCCCAAAAAATCAATTACAATCGACCATAAACCTTCAACATGCAACTAGCTGTACTTTTAACATTAGTATTGTTAATAATAATAAATAATATTTTTTTATCCGATCGGACGAAAAACTATACCTTTCCAATGTGTTTTCTCATCGCAAAAGTCATGATTCCAGTATATTGTATTCGTTGCTTGGCAACATGCAATAACTGTACGTACAACATTTCCGTCCTAGGCCGGGAATATACAATTTCTGTCATATCTAAACACCTTGTTTGTCAGATCTGACGTTTATCAAAAGCAAGATTTAGCTGTGGTTTCCCTAGTTACGTAATAAACTCCAAGCTCGCTCGATTCAAAACTTGATATTATGTTGTGTTTAAATTTAAAACACCGTTTTTATTTAGAGTAATATTTGGCTCTATTTTTATAAATACGTATTATAATTAATTCCGATCGGATAAAAAATAGTATGTGCAACTCGTAGGAAAAGCACATTCCTGGACTCATGTGTTACCACAATCGTTCAGGAATGTTTTGCTTTTCCTCCTAGTTACACAATATACTATTCTGTATTTGTGTTAAAATAAAATGTTTCATTATTTATTTTAGATTTCTACTTTTCTAGGGTACTCGTAGAAAAACCATTCTTCCTAACACTTGCGCAAAGTGTCTTTCCCGCACTTAAAGCATATTCTAACTGCTTTAGCGTGCGGGAAAGTATCACTTTGCGCACTTGTTAGGAAAATAACTATTTTCGAATATCCTGTATCTCGCCATGTTTCCGACATAAATATAGTATAGTACATAGGCCAAGTCAAAAAAATTCTCATTAAAAATCTAAGTCGACGTGCCCGGAACGTTTTTTTTTCAAAATCAATAGAAAATTATTATAAGTA
>MU182091.1:547260-585015 GCA_016904865.1 Pissodes strobi
TTCAAACTTACGACAGGGTGATATTTAATTAATGCTTTTAAGTAGTTCACACATTCCCCCTCCCTGATAACGTTGGTCCCCAACGTTTTAACCTGACTTATTTGCTTTAAAAGAGAAAACCGACGTCAATTCGAGAAGACATACTGTATTGCACGTAATTTTATTATAATTTAATATATATTTCGTCAGTGGACTTGTTCTGGCTTAGATCCACCCATTTCCATTTCGTGTAGTCGTAAGTTCTTGTATGGTTTGCCTCGCTCTCTGTGCTAGTTATAGGTACATGTAACAAAAGAAAAATAGTTTTACAAGTTATATTAACAATGTTATAATCTTAATCTATGTTTTCTTATTTGTGACGTTTTATGTTGTCTTATTAACAAAATCATAATTTGATAAACCCGGCTTTTTACTAGAGATGTATTATTTATTTGCTTCTATGGCCAATAACGTTTTACGATTGTGTTAATAAAGCAACTACGCGACCAACGTATTATTTAAATACGGTTCTGTCTTTAACTTATTACTAATTATATATGATAAAAACTCTCTTGATTTGATTTCTTTAAGCTTATTGATCTATTATACCTTATATCTAGTGCAAACCTATCCGTTTTGAGAACATTGCTTTCCTTTTTATACCGGCTTATAATGCCATTTATTTTTAAAACTACAGTTTTATGCCTATGGACAATAAATTGCCTCTTATAAGATATCTCCTCTATTAAGATGCGTCCATCCCAACAGAGGTGACATTAATTCATTGTCTTTATATCGGTTAGTTTTTTGGGAAAAGGTCTGTTAATGGGGTATATCTATAAAGATAATGATTTTTTCCTTCGGCATTAAAAATCAACTTGTTGCGGCTCTGTTTAAAAATAAATTACCTATCCTATATTAACAATATTACGGTATGTTAAACTTATTTCTTTTTAGAATAAAATTCAAACGTCGGTCCTGTCTATATTCTATTTAACCATTGTTCTTTACTTCTTATTTTTAAATCCATTATTTACAAATTATCAAAACTATATAGTATATAGACTGTCCAGTCTATGTATAAAATATTTGCTAACAGCTTTATAACAGTTTATTGACTCAGTTATATTTCTTGACCTATCCAAAACTTGCTGACATTGGTATAAAAAATCACTCAATTTATTTTACTTGCTCACTTAATTCAACATGCTAGCTTTGTTTAAAGCAATAAAATATCTTTGCAACATATCATATGTCTTTATGAATCTTATTATTTTCTTAAGTTATCGCCTGGCAATGCAATCTTGTCCCACTTCGATGAATTAATATTAACAATGCAATGTAAATTAATAGGAAATTATACGTTACGCTTCCGTGGGTCACAGATGGCGACTGCATATGTCATTTTCGCAGATTCCTTGTGTTGCGGACTGCTTGGTTTACACAAAGCCTGGTAGATGGCGCTCGTAGCGGTCTTCTTTTGCAATGCTGTCTATCGTAGTCTCGTAGTGGGTTCTTTGTTCCTTGTTCCTTGAAAGGCGTGGTAAAATGGCGTCGACTTGATTTTTGATTTGCTCCTTCGTATTTTGGTATTGGATGGGCTAAAGAATACAATCAAATATAAATATCGTGAATATGATTTTTGGCAAGATTTGATCTAAGGTTTGTTATTATTCAATTATTTTTTAAATTATCTAATTCGTTGTCTACTGCTGCAGGTATTTCATTCATATATTATAATTCTTATACTTTTTTATCTTCTAGGAATCCCCAGTCGAAGAACGGGGCAACTTCTGAACTTCTACTAGTGATTCTTCGAATGGCTAAGTCCTGTATGGACTCGATTGGTGCCTTCCAATGGCTCCTGACTGGTCCTGGATTGTGATCCATGCAGCATGTTCTCAAGGTAAGGTTATATATACATTATTTACAATTTCTTACTGCTTTTCTATACACTTCTTGGTATCGCTTACATATACATTTTCCCATATATTTACTTTATTCTATGTTTCTTATATTTACTTTCCATATCTTAAGTTTTTCTTACTCAAGGCTTACTTTAACGCTATGTATATCTATGCTAGCTTTATGTAAAAAATATAGGGCATTGTAACTATGTTATGCTATGTATCTATGCTTCATTACGTGAAAAGCTTTATGTAAATTGTGTAGGACAGAGAAACATTATATTATTATTTACATATACACGTATGCTCTCACACATTATATAAACATATTTTGCTTATATATTTCCTCACTACTTCTCAAAAACATCTTCTTCTATATTTTTCATGCTTTACATAAACAACTTATGTATGCTTTACATAAACATTTCTTGCTTATGTAACATTTCACCTGGGTACTTTGCCCTTGAGCTTCTCGAGTACCAAAATATTTGCTTCAACTTCCTTGTCCGTCAGCGTAGCTACTTCAGTCCCTATATGCTCAACTTTCCGATGCCTAAATTTTTTTGCTATGACGTTATCTTTTAGACAATCCGTCGTTGCAAGTTGCAATCTTATTTAGGCCGGAGAACACTTTATTTTATAAATCTTCCTCGTATACACGTATATTCCTCCTGTATATACCCTTGATTCACAGTTTCAATGGCAACTCATTTGACATTTGCATACATAGTTTACTAATTTACTCGGTAATATTCACTTAACACGACTTATCCTAGCTTTCTTCATAAATCCTTAAATGTTTTATTCTATTATATAATGTTTACTTAGTTTTTTTTTACCTCCTAAGTGTTTTTTATCTATATACTTGACTTATTAACACTCTGGCTTATATTATGCTATGTTTCACTATATATTTTCTATGTTTCACTATATATTTTTCTTATTTATATTTTAACCTCCTAAGTGCCTTGCATATATAATTTTTTATGATCACTTGGGTTTTATATTTACACTATTTACACTTTGAAGCTTCGGGTCTCTCCTAGTTTTTGTGTTTTGTCTTAGTTGCTTAGTTTATTCGTTTACTTGAGTACGTGTTCCATATAATTATATTTTTCCTACCTTCGTCCTCTTTAGTAGTTTCTCCTGCTTGCTCCATGGTTCCCTTTAGTTCCTCCTACACAAATCTGTTGTATTGCTCCATTTTGATATTTGTTCCTTATCGTTGCTACCTTCGCCAAAAATAGCACAACGTAGTTAACTTTTTTCTTTCTTCGTTCCAGGTATGAACATGGACCCCTAGATGGCGCTTGTGACGTCGACCGCCCGTACTTCGGCGAGCGTCCGTGGATGCAGCACGTGTCCGTACTCTGTCTTTGGTGACGCCGACCGTCCGTAGATGGCAGCACTTGGCCGTACCTCGGCGCGTGATTCGAAACCAATATGTGTTTATTATATGTATAGATTTTATGCAATAGCTAAACTGACCTAGCCTGCGTTTATTGAATGTTTAATTACTTAATGATTTACTTGATTTTGATGTTTAATTTAAGTTATTACTGTTGTTGTGACGTAGATTCATTAAGATGGCGGAACTAGGCCCATTAACACTAAATTGCTTGGCGTCACTATTTTAGATGTGACGTAGATGAATTATGAGTGTCACGACGCGCAAATTAAATCACTTGGCAAGCGAGGGAGGCTTATTTTAAAGTTTCTCTAGAAGGAACTGTTTTGTTAATAAAGTTTACGGGAGCGGGGTTGTCTTATATATATATATATATATATATATATTCGTTCTGATATTTATAATGTAAGTCTTTTAAGTTTATCATAGATTATTAAGGCACTTTCACTACTTTTTAACAATCCCCAAAAACTATCCCTTTACTGGAAGTTCTGATACTTCATAAATTCGACTCTCTCTATACTTTTAGTAGCCCCCGAATGCCGTATACCTGTGCATACGTTCATCCAGGTTAGGTAAGGACCTGACAACCCTGGACCTGTGTCCAGGTGTTCTCAGATATGGGGGTTGTGGGATAGAACAGCTAGAAGTGGACGTACCTGTGTACTGCCCCGCAACTAGACTGAGCGGTTTGAGAGTCCCGAAAGCCTGATGAACTTGGCGTTTGCCTGCGTATTTATATGTTACAAAATGCTGATGGCTGCATCATTAAGGATTAAAGTCGCTCCCGTCGACCGCTCAAGTTGTTTATAATTAACAGTGAATGTTTATATAACATTTTTCAAGTTCAAGTTCAAACTTACGACAGGGTGATATTTAATTAATGCTTTTAAGTAGTTCACAATATCTGACAAATATTGTGGGAATTTAAATATAAAAAAGGACATATTTAGCTAGTAAACTACATTTATAGCTTCTTAAAGGTCTTAACACTGCATTACTCGCGCTACGAGTATTTCTCTCACATTTTCTGCGAAATCGTCAGTTTTCGGAGATGGCTTTGCGAGCGGAGCTGTACTCCACTCCAGCTGACTTATTTGACATCTTCTTTAACATGGCCAATTAATCGGGTGCATTTCTCAAGTGATTGGCTGCATTTGTGAGAATTTCTCTCATCGCGCTACGTCTGCCGCAGTACTTTTACATTGCAAATGTTTCTGTTTTCCTGTTATGGGGCATCAAATTGTGAAAAAGTGCATGCTACATTTGCCACACTGACGTCATATGCGTGAGAGATCATGTTAGTTTGGGTTAGGGTTTATACGGACGGAATATGTTCAAATGACAAAAATAAATTAAAACTAACTGAAACTAACCGAAAGTTGATTGAACTACTAACCCAAACTAACCAAAATCACCAAAAAGGATTAAAATGTATCGAGTAGATTAAAAAAATTAAAGTAAGTTAAAAGTAATTCAAATTAACCGAACTTTTGCGGCTAACCAAACACATTAAAATTGGTTATAACGTATCGGAACCGGTTCAAATTACTAAAATAAATTGGAAATAACTGAAACTAACCGAAAGTTGATTGAACAACTAACCAAAAGCACCAAAAAGGGCTAAACCGTATCGAGACAAATAAAAAATATTAAAGTAAGTTAAAATTAACTTAAATGAACCGAATTTTGGCGACTAATCAAAACTAACTGAAAACATTAAATTTGATTATAACGTATCGGAGTCGGTTCAAGTGACTAAAATAAATTAAAACTAACTGAAATTAACTGAAAGTTTATTGAGCGACTAACCAAAATTAACCAAAAAGGGCTACAGCGTATCGGAATAGTCTAAAACATTAAAGAAAGTTAAAACTAATCCAAATTAACCGAATTTTGGCGACTAACCAAAATTAACCAAAAACATTAAAATTATTTATAACGTACCGACACCGGTTCAAATGACTAAAATAAACTAATTGAAATTAACCGAAAGTTGATTGAACAACTAACCAAAAGTAACAAAAAGCATCAAAAAGTGCTAAAACGTATCGGAACAGATTAAAAATATTGAAGTAAGTTAACAATAACCCAAATTAACTGAATAATAACGAGTAACCAAAAACATTAAAATTGATTATTACGTATCGCAAACGACTAAAATAAATTAAAACTAACTGAACCTAACCGGCAGTTGATTGAGTGACAAACCAAAACTAACTAAAAGTAACCAAAAGCACCAAAACGTGCTAAACTATATCGGAATAGGTTACACAAATTAAAGTAAGTTAAAACTAACCAAAATAAACCGAATTGCATTGATTAATTTTGGTTATCCGCGAAAATTACATTAATTTGTGTAACCTATTCCGATACATTTTAGCACGTTTTGGTGCTTTTGGTTACTTTTAGTTAGTCGCCAAAGTTCGGCTCGTTTTGGTTAGTTTTAACTTACTTTAGTTTTTGTAACCCATCCCGATACGTTTTAGTGCTTTTAGTTACTTTTGATTAGTTTTGGTTAGTCATTCAAGCAGCTTTCTGTTAGTTTTAGTTGGTATTTATTTATTTTAGAATTGGAACCGGTTCCAATACGTTACGAGTATAACTAATTTTAATGTTTTTGGTTAATTTTAATAAATCCCCGAAATTCGCCTAATTTAAGTGAGATTCAACTTACTTTAATATTTTTAATCTGTTTTGATTTATGTTTCCGCCTTTTTGCTGCTTTTGGTTACTTTTGGTTAGTTTTGTTTAGTCGTTCAATCAACTTTCGGTTAATTTCAGTTAGTTTCAATTTATTTTAGTTATCTGAACCGGTTCCGATACGTTATTACCAATTTCACTGTTTTTGGTTAGTTTAGGTTAGTCGCCAAAATTCGGTTAATTTGGGTTAATTTTATCTTACTCCAATATTTTTAATCTATTATGATATGTTTTAGCCTGTTTCGGTGCTTTTAGTTACTTTTGGTTAGTCATTCAATCACTTAACTCCAATTTATTTTACTCATTTGAACCGGTTCCGATACATTGTAACCAATTTAAATGTCTTTGGTTAAATTACGTCAGTCGCCAAAATTAGGTTAATTTGGGTTAGCTTCAACTAACTTTAGTATTTTTAATCTGTTCAGATAGGTTTAAGCCCTTAGTGCTTTTGGTTACTTTGGCTAGATTAGTCGTGCAATCAGCTTTCTGTTAATTACAGTTAGTTTCAATTTATTTTAGTCATTTGAACCGGTTCCGATACTTTATAACCAATTTTAATGTTTCTGGTTAGTCGCCAAAATTCGGTTACTTTGGGTTAGTATCAACTTACTTTAATATTTTTAATCTGTTCCCATATGTTTTAGCCCTTTTTGGTGCTTTTAGTTACTTTTGGTTAGTTTTTCAATCAACTTTCGGTTAGTTTCAGTTAGTTCCAATTTATTTTAGTTATTTGAATCGGTTCCGATACGTTATAATCAAATTTAATGTTTTTGGTTAGTTTTGGTTAGTCGTTAAAATTCCGTTCGTTTTGGTTAGTTTTAACTTACTTTAATTTTTGTAGCCTGTACCGGTACGTTTTAGCCCGTTTTGGTTACTTTTGGCGAGTTTTGGTTAGTCATTCAATCAACTTTCGGTTAGTTTCAGTTAGTTCCAATTTATTTTTGTCATTTTAATCGATTCCGATACCTTATAATCAAATTTAAGTTTAAGTAAATAAACTAACATGATCTCTCACGTGTATGATGTCATGTGGCAAATGCACTTTTTCACGATTTGAGGCTCTATACTAGGATAATAGAAACATTTTCAATGTTAAAATATAAGAGTGGCTTTAAAAACACAAAAGGTCATGTGAAAAATTTGCAATTATTAAAATATAAACGGTTTTTTGCTCACGCTAGTGGTGACGGGCATTTTATTTTTGTCGTACTTGTTTTCTTTTCTCACTATTGGCTTTATCCAAATTAGGTAAATAACAAAATTTTAATAAAGACATATTTGTTAAACCGATTATACGGGTAATTGAAAAACTGCATGCATATCTAATATCTAATCAGAGAACTGTCTTTACAAATCTTAGTTTTTAGACATCTAAAAAAATTAAAATCCTTCACCCACTTTTGTAATACAATTATCAGCACAACAATATCTCGTCATTGTAACGATCTTAATAATTATTTATTTCAACGCGACCCAACAGTACACAATATCAAGGGATCAAGGCGTTTGCACACTGACCGTAAAATAGATTCTCCGTCGTAGCGGAGCCATCGGTGGCCACGAACGAGATTGATCAGGATTCGCTTCGAAGCTAAAAATTGTCGGCGAAATTGGAAATTTTTCTCGAGTGAAGCTACCGTATATATTTATTTATACCGTGGTAATAGTATAGGTACTTTAACTTAAGGTTTTAACATAATTGTGAAGAAATTTATCGTTCATTTTGTCTTAAAATAGATAAATATCAATTAGAAAAATATGACATCTACTACTGTGGAATAAACGCTGTGGTCTTTCACTTGCCGATAATTCACCGCTGAATTATCGGCCTAATTTAGCGAAAATTCCAATGCTCTTCTGGGATTTTTGATTTTTTATACATAAGGGAAATATTTCGGATAAGTACGTTCGGGCCAAATACGGTTTTTGCGTCTCGGGACATTTACTGTCAGGTCAGTGGCGTAACTACCATAAGACAAGTAAGCGCAATGCGTTGGGGCCCCCCAGGCTTGGGGGCCCACTCGTGCAGTGCCTAATATTGAAGGTTTCTGTGAACTGAACCTAGGAACACCTTTCTGTCAAGCAAGGATTATTTTTTATTAAGTTCTGCATAACCTAATGAAAAGTTTGGCAACATCAGCGTCGCGACACTCGTTTTAGTATTTGATACGCTAATTGCTTCTACGTTTTAAAAATGAGTGACCACAAGAAAATATAAAAGCGCCCGCAATTAAAAGAAAACTAAAAAAGAATGGGAAAATGTTTTTTGTTCGACGAAATCGCAGTCTGAGCCATATTTGCAACCATTTACGTCCAAACGCGATGACATTGGGGACAATAATTATATTTCACAAGATCACTCAGAATATTTGATCGGTATAACACAACTTCTGGTGGCTAAGCCAAAGGAATCAGCACAAGCGACCTAATATTTCTGTGTGCTAAAACTAAAAAGTTCGATAAAGCTGAAATATCGTCAGACACCGTACCATCAAGTAAAGACACAATACTCGAAAGTAATTTAGGTCATTTTGTTAATAAATCATTAAGATGTAAATGTGAAAAAACTTGAGCTTACAGGTAAGATTAGGGATGAAAGGAGCTGAGTTAGTTTGGGTTAGAAAAATATGCTAGATTTTGAGTTGAGTTGGTGTTCGTATCTATTAGGTTATATTATGTGTTATTAGAAGTGAATTTTACTTCCAAAGCTTTACAAAAAGAAACAATTGTTTTGGACGAAGCTAGTTCTGTTTTACTAAGGACAAAAAGCAATGTGGGAAAACTACTGTCAACGCTATAATGATGTTCTAAAAGAAGCACGAACAACTGTTCTGAAATGGTACATTCCAATTAATTTTAAGAGTAAACGACAAGTTATTAAAAAATATATTTGATGAATTAACTTTAGATCATCGTAACGCCGCCACGTAACGTAACGTAACGCTGCATGTTCTCGTATAGGTAGAGGGCTGAAATCAGCAACTTTCAGGAGATGTAGCCGGGTCCCAGATAAACCCACACCAGATGCGAAACCTCCCGCCTAACGCATGAAACAAGAATTCGTTTAAAGCTCCGCCTCCTTGGGATGGCCAGCCATCCCAAGAAATAGTCAGGGCAAGCTCTAGTGTGATTCTAAACGCGAGCCACGCGAGTCTTGTGGTTTAGTCCGAGAGCGTTACGAAAAATAATTAATCTTTTTTTTTTTTGTTAAAATGCCTGGTTATAAGTGCCTTTATTTGAATTGCTTTACTATAGAAGCGGTGGCGAAAAATAATTATTTAAATTACCCCGCGATCCTGAAAGGCATGTATAAATGTTGTTTAATGCACACTCCCGCACACTTATTTCCAAAGTTATTGCTTATTCTAAAATCGAATAAGCACGAAATTCAATTAAATCTGAAAACTGGCAGATACAATGTTATAGTTAAATCTTTTTTAAGTCCAACTAATGTTATACAGTGTCCGCCAGAATATTGGATACGTATGGGAATTTTTTTTATTGTTATGATATGGAACTTTTGTTTTAACCAATCAATTCTGCATGTCTGACAATCTAAAAATGCATTTTAACATTGAAAATGTTTCTGTTTTCCTAATATAGGGCCTGAAATCGTGAAAAAGTGCATGCTACATTTGCCACATTCATTACGTCATACGCGTGAGAGATCGTGTTAGTTTGTTTATTTAAACCTTAATTTGATTATAACGTATCGGAATCGGCTCAATGACTAAAATAAATTGGAACTAACTGAAACTAACCGAAAGTTTATTGGACGACTAACCAAAACTAACGAAATGCACCAAAACGGGCTAAAAGGTACCGGAATAGGTTACAAAAATTAAAGTAAGTTAAAACTAATCAAAACGGACCGAATTTTGGCGACTAACCAAAACTAACCGAAAACATTAAATTTGATTATAAGGCATCGGAACTGGTTCAAATAACTAAAATAAATTGGAACTAACTGAAACTATGCGAAAGTCGATTGGACCACTAACCAAAACTAACCATAAGCGCCAAAACGGTCTAAAACCTATCGAAACAGGTTACAAAAATTAAAGTAAGTTAAAATTAACCAAAACGAACCGATTTTTGGCGACTAACGAAAACAAACCACAAACATTAAATTTGATTATAACGTATCGGAACCGGTTCAAGTGACTAAAATAATTTGAAACTAACTGAAAGTAACCGAAAGTTGATTGAATGACTAACCAAAACTAACCAAAGGTAACTAAAACACCAAAACGGGCTAAAACTTATCAGAACCGAATACAAATGTTTAGGTAGGTAAGTTAAAACTATCCCAAATTAACCGAATTTTGGCGACTATCCAACACTAACTAAAAACATTAAAATTGCTTATGACGTACCGGAACCGGTTCAAATGACTAAAATAAATTAAAACTAACTGAACTTTACCGAAAGTTGATTGAACGACTAACTAACCAAAAGCACCAAAACGGGCTAAAACGCATCGAAATAGATTAAAAATATTGAAGTAAGTTAAAACTAACCCAAATTAACCGAATTTTGGTGACTAACCAAAAACACTATAACGTATCGGAACTGGTTCAATTGACTAAAATAAATTAAAACTAACTGATATTAGCCGAAAGTGTATTGAATGACTTACCAAAACTAACTAAAAGTAACGAAAAACACGAAAAAGGGTTAAACACATTAGAACAGATTCAAAATATTAAGGTAAGTTGAAACGATCTTCAATTCCAAATCCAAAAACATTAAAATTTGTAATAACGTATCGGAATCGCTTCAAATGACTAAAATAAATTATTAAAAGTAACTAACACTAATCGGAAGCTGATTGAATGACCAACCAAAACTAATCACAAGTAACCAAAAACCGGTTCCGATACGTTATAACCAATTTGAATGTGTTTGGTTAATTTTAGTTAGTCATCAAAATTCGGCTAATTTAAGTTAATTTCAACTTACTTTAATGTTTTTAATCTGTGTTGATATGTTTTTGCCCTTTTTGGTGCTTTTGGTTAGTTTTGATTAGTCGATCAACCAACTTTCGGTTAATTTCAGTTAGTTTTAATTTATTTTAGTCATTTGAACCGGCTTCTATATGTTATTACCAATTTTACTGTTTTTGGTTAGTTTTGGTTAGTCATTCAATCAACTTTCGGTTACTTTCAATTAGTTCCAATTTATTTTATTCATTTGAACCGGTTCCGATACGTTATAACCAGTTTAAATGTTTTTGGTCAATATAAGTTAGTCGCCAAACTTCGGTTTTTGGTGCCTTTGGATACTTTTGGTTAGTATTGGTTAATCGTTCAATCAATTTTCGGTTGATTTCAGTTAGTTTTAATTTATTTTAGTCATTTGAACCAGTTCCGATACGTTATAACCAATTTTAATGTTTTTGGTTAGTTTAGGTTAGTCGCCAATATTCGGTTAATTTGGGTTAGTTTTAAATTACTTTAATATTTTGAATCTGTTCCGATACATTTTAGCCCGTTTTGGTGGTTTTATTTGCTTTTGGTTAGTTTTGGATAGTCCTTAAAATTTGGCTCATTTTGGTTAGTTTTTACTTATTTTAATGTTTGTAACCTGTGCCGATACGTTTTAGCCCGTTTTGGTGCTTTTGGTTACTTTTGGCTAGTTTTGGTTAGTCGTTCAATCAACTTTCGGTTAGTTTCAGTTAGTTCCAATATATTTTAGTTATTTGAACCGATTCCGATACCTTATGATCAAATTTAAGTTTAAATAAACAAACTAACACGATCTCTCATGCGTATGACGTCATATGGCAAATGTAGCATGCACTTTTTCACGATTTGAGGCACTATATTAAGATAACAGAAACATTTTCAATGTTAAAATAACCTTAAATCGGCATACATTAAAGCGTATTAGGGGAATTTCTGTAAAAAAGTCAGTGCAGCCATAATAACACAAGATTTCCATGACCGCCTGTTGGGAAAAAAAGAAAGTGAATGGCAATTGCAAATTAAAATTTTTCCTGAACCAGTCCCCCAGCAAAACACGTTTTTATTTAATTGGTGCATACCAACTATTTTAATTTTGAAGAACAATTCTATAATCATACCCAGATTATTTGGTGCAGGCCGCATATAACCGCCACATCAAGGTTAAAGTTGGCTGGCGAGGAATTTGCCGATCTTTTGCATCTGGTGTGGGTTTATCTGGGGCCGGGTAAAAAGAAGATGCTGGACGAAAACGGGACTGCGTACCCCACCCCATTTGGCCTAGGAAGAGGGGAGAAGGAAAAACTTAAGTCATTAATTTCGGGAGAACGGGAGGGAAGAGGTACGGATTCGAAAGTTTTATAGTTAGTGCGCCACATGAGGAGGCACCTTATACCATATTGGGGACTGGACCGGTGCTCTAATTTAAGAGGGGATTTTGGGGTATCTCTATAACGAAGGCTTGGATCGAAATTCTGACAAATCATGACCCCGCTAGTTGAAGTTTTCACTTCTATCGTGTGGTTTAAGCACACACAAAATTTTTATTTTTGACATTGGTGTTTTTTATCCGCTATTGACATTATAAAGTCTCAGTTAACAACTCGATTTACAGGTTTAAATAAGATAAGTGGTATCTTTTTGTTTTTGCAACCTAAAAATCTCATAAATTCAATAAGAGCTACAATCAACAAAAACATTCTCAAATCATATTACAAAATTTCTCTTACAATTTATAAAAACAGAGTTAAATCAAGAAATGACTGCAACAAAAATTTAAACAAATTTACATTGACCTATTATTATTATTTACCATGCCGATTATACAGGGTCCTGCAATAGTGCGTCAGGCATCCATAGCTTCTATACCAATTAAGTTAGGAATTTTGTTCGAACGCAGACCTATACTGTACATGTAAGTGTATTTCTGGAAAATATTTTCGCATATACAGGGTGATCCAAAAAAGTATGGCGACAAAAAATATATAATTTTTAAATGGTACACCCTGTATTTCTTTACATAGTTTGGATCTTTTTAGTGTTCTTTCATATTTCCCAAATTTTTATTTAATTTGGTTTAGTAGTTCACGTGCAATAAATTAAAAACAATAAAAAATAGTTTTGCACGCCTGGAAAAAAATTATTAAAAAAGGGTTTTAGATCAGTTTTGTCCGAGCTACAAAGTGTAAACCAAAATATAAGGAGTCTGACGAGACTCTTTCATTAAATAGTTTTATCTTATTTTATACAGGGTGTTCAAAATTTGGTTCCAAAAATGACAACTTTCAAACTAGTTTTTCTTAAGATTTTCAAATGGAGCACCCTGTATATTATTTCACTATCTAATGCAGAATTTAAATACAAATATTTTTCCCATTACAAGTGTATTAAAATTCTGGACCGTTTTCAAGATATTTACCAAAAACCATAAATATGCCCAATTCATTAGTAAAGTTTATAAAAAAAATTAGCCAGATATGGAAAAACAACATGTGTATTTCAGAAATAGATTGTTACAGTAACGCATTTATCTTAGAAGATGTTCAAAATATCTACCATTTTGCTCAAGGTATCTGTCTACTCTTGCTTGAAAGGACCTTTCCACATCTCGGAGCATTGCCGGTGTAATTGTTGCAAACGCGTTGATTATTCTTTGTCGCATGTCCTGCTCAGTTGTTGGACGTTCCATATAAACAAGATCTTTTACATACCCCCATAAAAAAAAGTCGAGTTTAATTAAATCGGGCGACCTTGCAGGCCATCTAACTGGACCACCTCTTTCAATCCAGCGATTTTCGTAAGTGTTATCTAACAAAGCCCTGACTTGTCGCGAAAAATGAGCTGGGGCTCCATCCTGTTGTAACCACATGTTTTGTACCTGTATATTTGGTGGTAAATTTAAAAGGAATACAGGTAAATCGTTTGTTAAAAATTCGAAATACATTTGACTAATAAGATGGCCGTTAAAAAAGTAAGGGCCTACCACATGTTCTCCAACAATTCCTCCCCAAACATTTATTGACCAACGATGCTAGTGGTCCATTTGTCGTATGATTCTTGGATTGTCGGTAGCGTAATAGTGAAAATTATGCTTGTTGACGCATCCATTGTTGTGGAACGTGGCCTCATCAGAAAATAAGACATTCATAAAATATAATGGATTTTCATGAAGGCGAACTCGAACCCACTCACAAAACTCAACTCTACACTGAAAGTCATTTTCAGCCAAAGCCTGGTGCAATTGAATCTGGTATGCATAAAAATGGTGAGCTTTTAAAATTCTCTGAACTGACCTCTCACTTATTCCAACTTCTTCTCTTACACGTGCCTGACTAATGTTTGGATATTCTGTAACTGTCAACAACACTGCTAATTGATTTTCCTCATTTGTAACCGTTTTTATCCTTTCTTCTTTTGTGTAATCTACGCTCCCTGTTGCAAGAAAACGCTCAAGCAGTCTGCTAAAGCTTACTGGTTCTGGATGGCGCCTTTCGGGAAATTCAGTCGCATACATTCTACTGGCTAGAAAACAATTTTTATCACCCTTCCCCAATACAAAAATCATGTGAATGAGCTCTTCCTTTGAAAAATTAATTTTTTAAAACAAAATATTATCTCATAAAGTATACTTATGTATTTCATAAGGGTAATGTCAAAATCAATTGTTAAATAGCCATGGCTGGTGCCATGCATGGCTTCCTAGATCTTTTTTGTAATACCGTACCAATAAAATGGGCATATTTATGGTTTTTGGTAAATATCTTGAAAACGTCCAGAATTTTAATACACTCGTAATGGAAAAAGTATTTGCTTTTAAATTCTGCATTAGATAGTGAAATAATATACAGGGTGCTCCATTTAAAAATCTTAAGGAAAACTAGTTTGAAAGTTGTCAATTTTGGAACCAAATTTTGGACACCCTGTATAAAACAAGAAAAAACTATTTAATGAGAGAGTATCGTCAGACTCCTTACATTTAGGTTCACACTTTGTAGCTCGGACAAAACTGATCTAAAACCGTTTTTTTTATATTGCAAAACGATTTTTTTATTGTTTTTAATTTATTGCTTATGAACTACCAAAGCAAATCAAATAAAATTTTCGGAAGTATGAAAGAACACTAAAAAGAACCAAAATATATAAAAAATATAGGGTGTACCATTTAAAAATTATATATTTTGTGTCGTCATACTTTTTTGGATCACCCTGTATATGCAAAAATATTTTCCAGAAATACGCTTATATGTACAGTAGAGGTCTGCGTTCGAACGAAATTCCTAACTTAATTGGTATAGAAGCTATGGATGCCTGACGCACTATTGCAGGACCCTGTATATGTGTCAGCTGAAGAATCTTTTAGTAAACTATTTAAGGAATCAGATAGGGCATGCAATATCGATTCTAATATTTATCTTTAATTTCCGTCGAAATTGAAGCTCCCAACCGAGCTCCCAACAAATTAGATCTTAAATATGCATACGAATTTGCAGTGTGTAAAACGAGAAAAACCGTTTTAGATTTTAATAAGTTTAAGTCGAGTGTTGCTTTAAACTAGGGAAATTTCATTAATATTTCCAACTTCGTTAATAACTACTACTTGGTTAAAATTTAAGTTATTTTAGAGTTTTGCTTTTTTTTGATAAAAAGAAATATTTTGATGTTATATGAAAATTAAATAAAAAAATTAAAGCTGGTTGATTAATTTTTATTTAGTATTTGTGATTTGTGTCTGAAAGGGGGCCTCCTTATGTATTTTGCGTTAGGGTCAAAAAATTTTAGTTACGCCACTGTGTCAGGTGTTTCGAAAAATGTACGTTCGGGCTAAATACGGTCTTTGCATTTCGGGACATTTATAGTAAGACGTATCGGGAAATGTACGGTCGGGACAAATACAAAAGTCTGAACAAACTAACTATTCAAGCAAATATATTAATCGAGATATTAATATTTATTGACAAAGTGGACAAAGACAATGCTGCAATCTGTTTTCGAGGTGTAAAACTTGTTAACATTGGAGTCTATATCTACATAGAGCTTCTGGCAAGTGCATTTACTTATTTATTTATTTATTCATCCACAGTATCAACAGCAGCAGCCAATTACAGATACTATCGTAACATATAACAAAAATGAGAACTTAACTATTCCAATAAAAGCATACCCACTAAGATATTTTTAAATTTAGAGAGACTGGTGTAATCAATGTCAACTTTACTATTTCTATATGCCTATCTTTGATATCTACCTCTTATTTAATATTGATTCTTCAAATATTTATGTGCAATTAAACAAAAAATCAAAATTATTATAGGTGTATGGAATTGCTTAATCACACTGACATGCTCTTAGGTAAATGAAAAAGATCTTCAAATAAATCAATAATCAGAACTAATATTTTCCTCGACTCAATTATTGTTTGTTACGAGACAGAACATGACATGAAAACAGACCATTAAAAATCACTTCCAAATGCTTAATGCCAACTTACCTGGCTGTTAAATTAAAATTAAGAACTTAATCAGTTCAGTAAAAAGGTTTAATGTTCAGCACATTTTAAATTCATTAATAATACAGTAATGATATCAAGGTAGGTACTTAGTTTTCCTGGGTGGCCAAATAAGCTTCAGTATCAACAGTGTGGCCTCTATAAACATTTTCAATAATATATGCCTAGGTAGATATTGTAATAAATCGAGTAATAAATGAACCAATAAAATAACACAGAATTCAGGAAAAAATGCAAACACTAGGACATTGAGAATAATTTGACTGGCCTAAAACATCTACTGAAATATCTCTCATCTTGATCTACATACATATACAAGCTCACATATAAGTAAGGCATAATTCTACATTTATAAGATCTACCTACAGACACTGTTTTGAATTATGGTAAATTAGTCAATTACAGGGCATAGTATTGTAATAACAGGGGCCCCCTGGTAAGAGATGAATAAATCATAGTAAAATTCCCCAAAAGGTTGTCATGCACCAATTGACAAAATTAAAAGAACTATGCTATACTTACTGTACATTCAATGTTTTCTTAGTGAATAAATAAGCAGGCAAGCTTGCATATATGTTAGTGAAAGTGCACCTAAAAAGCTGAAAGCAAAGGTTTTCAAATGATTCAAACTAAAATTCAAATATATTTACCTACCTACTGCAATTGTGGATATAAAGTACATTAGGTCATCAACAAAAAAAGTACCCAAAAAAGAATATACTTACAAAATTAAAGTAAAACAAAATTAGTAGGTACCTACCTAATTACTTAATGATAAAAGAAAACAAGCAAATTGCAAGCAATTACTTACAAGGACAGTCATGATTTAAAAATTCAAGTAAAAAGACAAACAATAAATAAAGGTACAGATTAACAGTTGAACCTTGATAAAAACATATGAAAACTCTGTCAACCACTGGAGGAAGCCACTATAAAAGAGTACTATTTCCTGGAAAATTTCGAATATTTCTAGGAAATTTTGCCAAATAAACTTTGATAAATATAATACTCTTGGAAATACTTGATTGCCCCAATGATTTATATTAGTACCTACCTAAACTAAATTAAAAATAGGTATCGAATTATTAATTAATTATAAATATTTTAGAAGTATTTTTAACAATATAATATTTCTTCAGAAGATTGCCTTATTTCGTCAAAATTCAAATCATAATACAAACCTTAGAGTATATTATAGTACAAACTCTAAATTTACTATAGGTACCTATCACCTTGTATTAAAGAAAGTTAAACTTGTAAAGGATAATTATTACAGTAAATCATTGAATTAAACGGTACAGTAGACCAAATCGTGTTTACCGTTTTTGTAGTAAAATATATCTGATATTGCACATGAAGCCCGCAAACTGCATGTTTTTTCGCGATTTTTTTTTTACATTAAAACTGCACTCATCAAACTACACATCAAAATAGCTATTTTCTTCATTCAAACAACGACACTGTCATAAAGACCAAACTCTTGTGTGTTAATAAATTTATATAACTATTTACGTGAAGCGGACAATAATAAAAAGTGTGAGAAAAACACGAACCTGAATACTCCACTGGTCCACTGGAGCATGGCCTAGACATTTGGTATTAATAAGAGCAATTTCACCAATTTAATAATTTTTCACAACAAATTTGCGTGGATTACGGATAGAATGTGGAATAAATAATCAGAATATCCCATTAAAACACCCTTGTTAATTTTAATTTAGAGCAAAATTGATACTTGAAATGTATACATAGGTATATTAAGTACCTATACTGAAATTATTATACAGGTAATAATTAAATAAAAACATGCCATTACTAACTTTATGTCTCAATGCCTCCTATACACTGTGTTCAGGATATAATCAAGAAATGATTGGAATTCAATTCATTATTTACTTACAGAAGCAAAAACTAGGAATAGCACTGGTGTTTGAAAAATACTTCAAATTCCTTTACACAATATTTCCAAACTGAGTTTATGTACAGTCCTTTATCGCACAGGTTCTGTAACTTTTTACAAGCCACACGGCCGACAATAAATTTAACTTTTACGCGGTTTTGTTAAGGCACTACAACAAAAAACATTCAAAAATAACATAAATTTTGAGTTTACCATTTACAAAATAAATATAACCTCGCCATGTTTTCTTCATTTGAAAGATGTATGTGGCGCCATCTGACGCTCCACAGTTAAATTTGAAGTAATTCGGTTTAGTGTATCGAAACTCTGAAAATTGGAGTACCAACACATATTTTATTTATTTGTTGAGAAATTGAAGATATTTCAAATTTATAGAGATAAAGCTCATGATTTTTCATGTCAAATAACTAGTATATAGTTGTTACCTCATCACGAAGAAAAATCAATTAAGAAAATCGCTAATTGCTATCCTTGTTTTCCTTTTAAGATCATTTACACAAGTAGAGCACTATGTAAAAATCGACCTCTCTTATTGTTCGATCCATATACGTAAAAAAAATATATAGATAACATTACATTTAAACAATAAGCGGATTGTGAAGCCAAAGAGTGAGATAGATATACAATTTTGTTTGACACCATATCATAAGTCTATCTTTATGTAGGACAGGCCGCCGCTGCGCTTGCGTGCCGTTTTCATTTTCTATTGGTGCTGCTGCTGCCGGCCGGACAAACGACAAAACAAACCGAGGAGAAATCATGAAATCAATATGGCGATTTTCTGATTTTTAGCTAGCAAGTTTGTAGTGTGTATTGTGAACGATTTTTAAGTGATTATTGTTGTGTTTACAAGTTTGGACTATTTAAATATTTGTATTGTATTGTTTTCGAACCAATAATCCTCGATAAGTTATCAGAGATTTTAATTTCTAAGTAGGTAGTTTCAAAAATTATTTTGCATTTTTAGTATACCTAATCATATTTGTTTTGTATGTAAAATTGTGGTTGATTTATATTTTAATTAAGCCTTTGTAGTTGTAATGAAAACTTTGAATAAAATATTTAAGAGTATGCTTCTTCTTTTCCTGTTGAGCTATTTTTCGCAACCTTATTGACATTTAAAAAAGATTGTTCAACAAAATGATTTGTCAAGTTTTTCCAGACCCTGAAAAGTGCTTAGACGTACATACATTCTACATCAGATAAACTACAGGTAGTTTTTCCTAAGGTGCCAAGCTTTTAAAATAATTACTTCTGAAAACTATATTCTTACTTCATTCGAATAATTAGTCCAATAAAGAGTGTACCTACTCAAACTCAAGTATTTTTGCATACCTATGATAATGAAGTAGGTAGTACCTAATCAAAATTTCAATAACTTATTTTATTTAAAACCGTTAAAATACGATGAATAACAAATAAATATTCCTAACAAACTATTCGTATGATATTATCTACATATCGTAAAACAGATATTGTTAAAAAGTGTACTGTATCATATCGCATTCTAATTACTAAAAAAATATTAGCGTTCATATTTTAATGATTCCCGCTTGTATTTCAAATATTTGCATTTTAATTCGTCGGGGATCACCAATAGAATACATCATGTTGACACATGCGCAAACAAGGCATGTCCTCCTTAAAGACAAACTTATGCGAGAAAACACAGCCGTCGTCTATATCTATCCTTTAACATTGGCTTCACCGCTGTGCTGATGCGAGCAATATATTTGTTATTATATATATGGTTCGATCCATCTCGTATTACAATATTATATCTTCGTGATGCAAATAATTTTTCGCAAGAGCTCTCGTGGTCGAGAGGTTTAGATGGTTGGGTCTCACCTGGACGGCTCGGATTCAAACCCCCTTGCTTTTTTATTTTTTAAGATTATGTTTCTAAACAGTTTTTGATTTTATGTATGTCTTGGGTTGGCACCTGGTTAGTTTCCTTTTCTTGAGCTCCCGTAGCGAGCGAAGGGCCATGCGGATCGACCAATAGGAGGTCGATTTATACATAGTGCTCTACTTGTGTAAAGGATCTTAAAATGTATCTTTTTCAATCAACCAAAAGCCGATAAACAAAGATGACGCTATTAATCATATACCTTTTAAGATCCTTTAAACGAGTAGACCACTATGTTAAAATCGACCTCCCCTATTGGTCGATCCATCCCGTATTACAATTATGTCTTCGTGATTTAATCAATTTGTCGCCAGGCCAGAGTTCCCGAGGTCGAGATGGTTGGGTCTCACTTGGACGGCTCGGGTTCAAACCTTGTTGTTTTTTTTTTTTATTTTATTTTTTTAAGATGTTTCTAACCGGTTTTTTTTTCTTGGTTTTGGGTTAGTTTCCTTTTCTTGAGCCTCCGTAGCGAGCGAAGCGAGCGGAGGGCCATGCGGAGCGGCCGATTTTTACATAGTGCTCTACTCGAGTAAAGGATCTTAAAAGGCTAATCATATTAATAAGTACAGTGGCTTTATACAAATAACAAAAAGCAGTGTCTCTGGTGTATTATTAATTGTCTCTGTTATACATCTACCTTACCATAGTAAGCTGTGTTATTAATGTTTATTAGTATCATGTATGTATGGTGCATTCCCTATTTTCTGGATGCTGGGGCGGCACCCTCGGGGCTAGAAAGCCTGATATATAAATTTAAGATGGCGCCGCGAGTAGGGAGAAAGCTCTAACAATGGAAAACGTATTAATTCATATATGAAGTACTTTTGTCATTTTTTGACTTGAAAAAAATGCATACCTAAATTATTTTTAATAGTTAATTACATGCCATTTACCAAAATAACAACAAAAAATCGTTTGGGAACCATACCCATCACAGAAAGGAACATAATAACAATTATAATATGCTATGATGTAAAAAATACGGACTATGGCTATTAATTTATAAATATACAGTAGTGTGTTTAAAATATATCTCGAGGTGTGTACCTATAACTAAAAAAAGCATACATATCAACTTTAATATTTTTTTAATAAGATAATGTAATGTGAAAAGATTAATTTTCAGTTCTGAGGAGTTTTGTTGATTCAATCCAATTGTTTCTGTTTTGTTTAAAATATAAACTTTAAATTTTTAAGAAAATTATGAAAATGTTACCTATTCTTTTCAGTTTGAGCCTGTGCAGTAGGACTTGAATCACTAGTTTTTTTATAGCTTTTTTGCCTAGTTTTTGAAACATATAATTTTTTGATATCAATAACAAACAAACAGAAAGAGTAGAAAAATACTTACTTGACTTTTTTGAACTGGTTCAGTTTGTACTGTTGAGTGATAAAATGTTTGACACTTGTGGTAATTATTGTAAATACAAAAAATAGAGTGTGTTCCTAAATATGTTAAAATATCACTTACAATGTTTGAATTGCTTTCTACCGAACCTTCTACAGAACGCTGTTCCGTACGTATGTTGTTTTAGAAAATAAGCAGTTTCAATAAGAACTTTCTCGACAGTATTAATATCAAAGAGATACTTCAAGATGCAAGTTGAGCAGCAAGCTAATCCAGGACGGCCGCGATTGCAACGACTCAAGTAGCGCTTCTAAAAAGCTAGCATCTAGAGCGATATTAGAACTTCATGTCCATGATGTCGAGTCGATATAGGACATATGTTTACACATCAGTACGTGTCTCGAGTACTAGCAGACTCACTCAATTTTTCTTGTACTATACGACCCTAGAGGTAAAGTAAGCAGGTATTACAAAGCATTCTTTAGGAAAAACATAGAAAAATCACACAATTAATTGATATCATATGTTGTGCACCTAAATGTTAGGCACAACCTAAAGTGACCATAATTCTAAGACCTCAATGCAGGACATTACATAATTGTGAAAATAAGTGTCAACATTTTCTTGGTGGTGTGTTTTAGCACCTTCACCATTTTATTAAAAAAGAGAATAACGGGTTACTGACAGACGAATTTTACTAGCGTCTAGTTAGGTCCTAGTCATGGATAGTCCTGACCAATCAAAAGCAAGACGCTAGCGTATATCGGAATTATCCATGTCTTTACGTTCTAGGGAAACTCCTACAACGTCTCGGTGGTGTAATAGGCAGAGTGCTTGCCTGTCATTCTTGCGCTGCGGGTTCGATTGCCGCCGGTCGCGACAGATGTTTTGTTTACCTTTTTTTAAAGTTATGTTTGTTTTTTATTAATTTATTTTTTTTTTCTTAATTTTGGGTTAGCCTTGGGCTAGTTTTGGTTAGTTCTTGTTGATTGAGCTCCCGTAGCGAGCGGAGGGCCATGCTTGAACGCAGAACGCTAGCGTCTTGCTTTTGATTCGTTAGGACTATCCGTGACTTGAACCGCGCTAGCGCCTAGTCGAATTTTGTACTGGCAAGATTGGATTTCTGTCGTACGTTTGCAACATCAGATGAATCAGAGCTGCCTGAAACCTAGAAGTTTTAGAGAGTGAGTTCAGCATATTGTCAGAAAATGATATAACAATTTAATTAAAAAATCAATCATTCAAACAGATAGCTTACAAATTCTAATACATCAACGTTTACAAAAAAACATTTAACATTTAACTTAAAATAACAAATAAAACTTTTAATATATGGTTTTACGAGTATAATAAAAATTTGCATTTCTCACTATTGGCGCGAAACAAGCAGAATTGGTGCTTATAAAAAAACGAACGAATGACCTTTGCGATGTCGCACACCGAAACACCAGACTCAGACCAACCATTACCTCCTATAATTAGACGAACTCGACCAATTCCGACTATGACGCACTATCAGGAATGGGCAAAAATTGTAATGGGGTGATATTTGAGATTCTCATTTTTTGCATTAATATAGTATAGTATAAACAATTAGCTAATTTTGTAGTCATTTTGTGCATATCTCATACCACAAAAGAGAATTGCAGGACATTTTGCAGGACGTTTGCTTTCGCTGGACAGAGTCTGTGAATGCTTGACTGTCCTGCTCAATGCAGGACGTCTGGTCACTTTAGCACAACCTCTAAAAATACTGTATGTAGGACTAGACACTGTCTATAATGATAGAAAAGCAACACTTTCCTGGTTGTAACAAATGATTTTCCCTCTTAATTCAATTTGCCCACTGCTGCCTCAATTCACCTTCCTTTGGAAATAAAAAAATGCCTACTTTGGAAACACAATAATGTTTTCAATTCATTCGACACTTTATACACACTTATTTTAAAGTCAATGTTCTCAACTAAGCGACTGAACTTAAACCAAAGCTTAAACTTACTTTGATTATTACAACACGTTAACACGTACCATCGTGCCGAAAAAAAACTGGGACAGCAAAATGTAGTTTAATCTGCCGGACTATTAGTTTGTTTTGAAGTTATCAGTTTGATTTAATTATGTGACTGACGGATGTGTCAAAAGAAATATAATATAATATAATATAACCTAAACGTGGTATGCCACGTCGTTTGCAAGCCTTAATCGATAATAACGGTGCAAATACCAAATATTAAAAAATCTCGTTTTTATTTTTGTTACATTTTAAAACAATAAACATACGTATTTCCATTTTTCCTCGTACTTTTACAAAAGGTGCTAGTATTATTGTTTCGGTATTTCACCTTTTCACTTCCATGACAACAATGATAACCTATCCTCAATAGATTTTGCATACTCTTTATAGCCTAGGAGCTATTCAACAACGAGAATTTTGTTGTCCCAGATTTTTTTCGGCGCGATGGTACCTAAAACCACCCTAGAACCAATAACCAATATTCAATAATGCTACATATAAAAAAAAATTATGTGCCTCACTTTTATAAGCACACAACTGAAGTGAAACTTCTGAAAGAGATATAAGGAATTAAGCTTTTTTTTGTTAAAGCTTTTTTTCGCAACTTTTGCCTCCGGTTTCGACATTTACTTAAAAAAAACTATATTCGCCGAAAACCGCGTTTCTCCAACTTTTTATATTATTTTTTTTCTTTATTTCGTTTTATAATACTCTTATTCACTTTCCGAACAATTTTGTATTTTTTTTTATTTGGTCTTATAAAACTTTTACTAACTTTCCGAACAATGTTTTGTTTTTGTTTTCTTTTTATTATTTTTTTTTTCTTATTTCGTTTTATAAGACTCTTTTATTAACTTTCGGAATTTTCTTTACGATTTTTTCAAAATGTTTGTGTTTCTTCATAAAGCATACTTTTTTCTTCCCATTTTTGCAATCCCCGACCTCGTAGCTGAACTCCCTCGCTTTTTTCCGAAAACCGCATTTCTCTAACTTTTTTTTATTAATTAATTTTTTCATATTTCGTTTTATAATACTATGTAACTTTCCGAAAATTTTTGGTATGTCGACCGCGTAGCTCTTCTCGTTCATAATAGTATATTATTTTATATGGAGGAAAAGTAATACTTTTCATGGCGCGCTCGTGTTTAACAGCCGAACGGAGTGAGGCTGGTAATAGAGAGCAAGCCATGAAAAGTAACTTTTCCTCCGAATAAAATATGCTGTTTTTTCTTCAAATGGCGACAAATTAATGCAAAAACGTCTCTTTTTAATAGTAATAATAATTATTATTAAAGATAAGTGGGTTCGCAAGGCGGCTTAGACCGGTGCGGTGTCGGTGAATAGGCTCAGTTTGTTGCTATAGTAATGTCACATAAAGCTGTCAGTAGACACTGTCAACAATAATTATTTTTTTAAAATTTCGTCTTCGATTGCGTTTTAATTCCGTATTGATAAGCAGTTACTGAGTAAGTTCGATTAAATAATAACCAATTTGTTCCTAAATTAGTGATTTTTAGAAATGCAGTGCACAAATTGAGTGATAAATACAAATTTTAGTTTAATAACTCTTGAGTTGTTGACGCTTATTTTGATGTTTGTTTGTATTGTATCTATGTTGATATGACAACACTTTTACCTCCGCCGGCGGAAAAGTGAAAAGTAAAGCTCCGGCGGAGGAAAAACGAAACTTCACTGCCGCCTACACAGTCGAGTAATGATGGATTTACTGACGTTTGAAGAAAAAATATATGAGGTCGGGGCGTCAAGTAAATTGATTCCGGATGTACTAATATGCCTGTAAATGTAAACTATACTTAAACTTAATATAATAAAAGCCTCCTTTAATTCTCCGGTTGACAGTATCATTTTCTCACTTAAGGAAAATGACAAAGACAGCGTCAAACCGGTGAATCCACCAATCAATTAAAGAAAACACCTAAATAAAACTAATTACTTAAACTTAAAAAGGTCAATATTGTATTTCATAAAATAAAAAATAAATTATAAATCAAACTTTCGTCGGCTAGTTTCCATAGCGTGTCTTCTTCCATCTTTTATCCATTCATATTTTCCATATTTACTGTCAAAAGTACCCTGTTGCAACGATCGGAGTTTCAGTGTAAATCGAGGTCCAAGCTCCTTTAATTTAGCTTTTCGACCATCAGCATCAAATCCATACCTACAATTTATTTTTTTATTAAAATAAAATCGAGTTTATTGCACAATTCTTACCTGTAGTGTCTGAAAAATATGAAATCTCTTTGATTGTGGAAAGTAACTGCCCGTTGACCAACGAACTCGGGATCATAATGAAATAGTGCACCGAGCATTCTACCTACGGTCAATCCTAGACGAGTGGTAAAGTTATTCAAAACTACTTCAGGACGATGAGCGGTGATATCTTTGTGATTCTTTCTTAGTTCGGTAGTGATCCGAACATTGCTAATCTTGAAATGGGCTGTAGGTCCATTTGGTAAGTGTATTACTAGTAAACCATTGGGTTCCTTGCGATTCTCATTGACTACTAAAATATATAATATATATTTAAATGTATTTTAGGATTTATTCATTTTAATAGTCAATTACTTAATATATCAGTGTATTCCTTTTTAATTGCACTTTTAACAATTTTTTTCACACCAGAACGATTCCTATAAAGTGATATGGAGTTTGGAATGATTCTTGTCAATTCTCTACCAAATATTCTCGTTTTCTAAAAGAAAAAAAATTAAATATAGTTAGAATATAGTTATAGCTCAAATTTTATCACTTGTTGTGTTCATTTCAAGGTTCATTTGAAACTGAATCATTAGAATGTGTCGAGACATGGGTATAAAAATATTTGGCAATCCATTTTTTAACTAAAAAATTAGTTTATTATATCAGGTTTTATGTATTGTGATTTACCTTATTTTTTATATATTTATTTATTTATTTATTTAATCATTAATATACGGCAGAACCATTTAGATTACTCTTATAAACGCAACTAAATAAGTAGTTACAGGTAAGTGATAAGAGTGCTCTAAAACAAGCCAAACTAGACTTAAAACTAAAAGGCAGAATATACAACTCAAATTTCTCCAAAAACTATCCAGGAGTGTCAATTTCCGCTTTTCAAGAGTAAAATTAAAGGTGTCAACACTGTCACCATTGCATTTCTGTAACATACTGTTCATAGGAGAGCAATATAACTGTTAAGCACAGCATCCGATACATCTAATAACATTAGATGGATGCACCCCTACAGTGTAGGGTACCTGCAGACGGTTCATGCAGATATATTGCATACTTGTATGTATTTATAACTGTTTAGTACAAAACAATATGTTTCAGTTTATTCTTAAATTAACCTCAGGTACTATTATGTTTATAAAATTTGACTAAACATAAAATAAACTAATCAGCCTGAATGACAGTCTTTCTTCCATGGTTATCATCCCAAAACTATCAAGTATACTCCTATAAGAGACCATATAGGAAATTGCATTGTGTCTGCGAACATACAAAAAAACATAAAAGTCCATGTTATACCTTTTCAATAAGACTTATATTTACGTCTGCTTGGGGTGAATAAATTGTGGCTGCACATTCAAGGCAAGATCTTACTAAAGCACTGTATAACCTAATAATGTATTCCTAATGACAAAACCAAACATATTTATTCAGATTAAAACAATAATGATTATTAGATTTCAAATTAAACTACAGATTAAAGCTACCGTATTTTTTTCATAAAAAAAATAGAACGGAAGTTTTATACCACAGAAGAAAAAAATTGTACTACAGTAAAACGCGCACTGTTGGTGTTGACTAGAAACAAAACATTATTTTTTTTGTACAAATTACAAATCGGTATTTACATATATATTTCAGTTCTAAGTGGACGGACAAATAGAAGGTAACAAAACAAAACAACTGAATAACCTCACAACATGAAAAACAAAATGATATTTGAAAATTAAACCCTTTTTAGCGGTTTTCGTCAGTTTTATTGTATTTGCCACTGATGCTGATGTTTTTACGTAACATCTTATTTTCAAGGAGCTTATCATGCATTTCAGAACATGTAAAATTTAAATTATATTGTAAAATATACCAATTTATTTTGGAAAATAGACGCTCTATTCCAGCATTGAATCTAGGCAGACACAAAACAACCTCTGCCATTTTAGAGACGTTGCAGTTGATGATGCAGTAGGCGGTAGAACCGATGATCTGTCGTAATGTCTTAAGCATCTAGGTCACCAAACGTTGTCAAACTACAAGTTTAAATGACGGTCCAGTCTGTTTTTAAAACTGTTCACAGAAGGTGCTGCAACCACCCACTCAGGCAGGAGATTCCATTGGTTCACTATAGGGTTAGTAAAGAAAAACTTTCTAGAGAGTCTGTAGTAGGGCTGCACATCGAGTTTAAGTGGGTGTCCACGCAGGTACGTAGGTTACGGCTTCTCCGGAAAAGGTCCACATCGCAGGTGTAACGTCCATGCATAATTTTGTAGGCCTCGATAAGACAGCCTCGGTTTTTCCTCGGCCCTTAGTTGTTCGTCATAAGTTAGGTGCCTGAGGGTAGGTGGGATTTTGGTTGCCCTTTTGCTCCCGAAGGTCAATGTCCTTCCTGAAGTAGGGACTCCACACTATCACAGCATGTTCCAAAATTGGCCTCACGTAGCTCTTGTAGGCTTTTAAGAACAGATCACGGGATAAGTTTCTAAAGCATCGACGTATCAAGTAAAGTGTAGTGTTAGCCCTTTTGACAATACTATTTATATGAATTCCCCACTTCAGGTCGTGAGCGATATGTACCCCCAAGTCAACTTGCCCGGTCACATTCTTAAGTTCCACATTATTAATGTAATAATGTAGCAGAGGGTTGTTATGGCCAATGTGCAGTACCGTGCATTTATCGGCGTTCAGTCTAAGAAGCCACCGATTTGTCCATCTAACTAATTCAGCTAGATTCTCCATAAGTGAGCCATGTTGCGTAGTAGGGTCACAGAATATTTTTGTGTCGTCCGCGTACATACTGGTTACACATGACATGTTCGCAGCAATGTCGCACACATAGATTGTGAATAGTAGCGGGCCCAGCACGGATCCCTGGAGCACACCACTAACAACCCTATGCCTGCCGGTAACAGTGCTGCCTATTCTGACCTGGTATGTGCGGTTGGAAAGATAGTTACGAATCCAGTTCAGCAAAAGCCCCCTCACGCCATAGTGCCCCAGTTTGATAAGCAGTCTTTCGATGGGGACCGTGTCAAAAGCCTTCTCGAAGTCCAGGTATATAACATCTATTGAGTGCATATCATTGGCGTATTTTGTCCATAGTTCAAGGCTAGACAAAAGGTTTGATGTTACAGATCGTCCTTCCAAGAAGGCACGTTGGTTGCTTAGGCATTCACGTAGATTAAGCTGGAGGAAGCTGGTTACTTCTTTAACTATAATTTTTGCCATGCATTTACACACAGCCAATGTCAAACTGATTGGTCTGTAGTTTTGGGGCTTGTCACCTTTTTTGTAAATTGGGATAACGATAGCGTTTTTCCACGTTTCAGTCGCCACTCCGTTATTGAACGATTCGGTTATTGCTTGCGCAAAGATGCGAGACAAGGAAGCTCTACAGTTGTTAAGTAGGACAGGTGACACTTCATCAGGTCCCGGGCTAGCGGAAGTCGGAAGTCCTGATACCCTGCTGCACATCCTCCACTATTTCAGGGATAAAGGAGACAGATTCTATGGACACCTCTACACGGCTAACTTCCTTCTGCAATGTGGGTTGTCAACACAGGTTTTAGTAGGATCTGGCTCCCATCCAGCAAGGAAGTTAATTGCAGAGACGAAGTCTGTCTTCCAATAGTTTTTATGCGCTTTAGCCGGGTTTAAGACAGGCTGCAGGGCCAGCTGAGCAGTGGCTCGCACGCCAATGTGGTCGCTCTTACCAATAGGGGAGTCGGCTCGATGCCAGTCAGGACGCTCTCGTGGGAAACCATGAATAAGTCGAGTAGTGATGGAAGTGACCCATCTCGAAATCTCGTTTTGAATGTGATCACCTGATGCAAGGCAGAATCCTGGTAGAAGTTCAGGAACTCCTGGGCTGATGGACTACCTCGGCTGACCATACCCGCGTCCCAGTCAATTTCAGGGAAATTAAGATCACCAAACAGTCATAGGCACCATGCAAATGTCACTAAGCATTTTGATCAATTTCGCGTTTTCCTCGTTAGAACAGCTTGGTGGACGATAGATGCACCCCAGCAGTAACCGATCCGCCCCAATCTGTACCTGTACCCAGACCGAGTCAACACTAGTTGGTTCATCACCAAACTGTTGGATTGAGCAGACAACCTGGTATCCCTGCATGGGATTTTTTATGTAAATACTCACTCCTCCACCCCTCTGCACCTGTCCAACCGCATTGGTTGCAGTGCGATCCTTTCTGAATAGCATATAGTTTGGCAGGCTAACAAAGGTATCTGGGATCGCAGATGTGAGCCATGTTTCGGTTAGAACAATAACATCCGGGTTTCTTAGTTGAATCTCAGCTGTGAATTCATCCAATTTTGCTAGGATTGAACATAGGTTAGTGTAGTAAAAGGTGACAGTGGAATATGGAGAAGCATTTAGTTTTTTGAAAAGGTAGGGTTTGTGCTCTCGACTGCCCCGATCTTGATTATCCTTGGGATACCTGCCATATACCTGAGTTTCAGGTTGCTCTCACCCTGATTGGTTCTCTCCTGCAGTTCGTCGAGGAGTTTCTTCAGGTATGTACGCTGCATGGGGGTCGAATCGTTCTTAATGTATATACCCCCGTCTCTTGGAAGTTTGTTTTTGTTACGTAGGATTAGTAATGCACTTTGTTTGGATGGTAAAACAACTTTAATGGGCCTTTGCTTATCTACTTGGGGCTTGCCCACCCTAAAGATCTTCAGGTTGTCCACAGTGACATCTTCAATGATTTGATCAAGGGTTTCCTTGACGAGCTTAGCGTCATAGTGTTTCTGTTCGTCGGCATTACCCGTATCGGCCTCCTCCGCGCCGAAGATAAGGATGTTAGATGCTCGAACCTCCCTTTCCTGCAGTTCCATGGTTTATTTTGTCAATATCAAGTTTGATGGCAGTAGTCTCCCTGTTAAGGTTAGACATCACATCAGCATAGCTAGGTGCCCTCTCAGCTGAGGTTTTTAAAGCCTTAATATCCATATTCATTTGGGATATTTCTCTCCTGATATCAGTAATCTCGTTTGCGGCAGCTGAAAGTTGGGCAATGTCGGCCTCAATCTGGGGTATTTTTGCGGCAACGCAGGGCATCTTTTTAATAGATTGGGCACAAAGGTCGCAGAAAAAGAATGTGCAACTGCTGGACAGAAGAACTGCACGGACCTCCGTCGACGTAATCTTTAAGCAGTTTGTGCATACTAGGTTCTGGCAGCAGTCGCAGGGGCACCCAAAAATTTCGCCCTCCCTGCATTTCTTCTTCAAAGAGCAGGTGCATTCATAGCACTGGTTAGCCATAATTGCACTTTTAGGTTAGGTCAAACTTAAATCGATAGAAATCGGCGTTACTAAACACGCAATATTGATTAGTTTACAATATTATTATCAGAGATATAATAGTTATTGTTATGAAAAACAGCGATTGCGAGTCTATTTCGTTGTATTCACATCAAAATTCAAATGTACCTAAATACAGCAAAATTGTTTTAAATTTCCGGACAAATATTGAATTAAAAAATATCCGAAGCTAATAATGTCTACCACCACAAAACAATGCCTTATTAATATTATTGATTATCTGGCAACATGGCAACAACGGAATAGTGCCTTGACTTTCGATTTCGCTACACCATAAATGTTTCAAAAATGTTGCTTGCACTCACGGTTCCTAAGACCCTGGTTTGCGCAAGGCCCCCCCCCCCCCTCCCTCACATCATGGATCCGCAACTGGGTCTTCTATTTTAAATGTCGAAAGTTGACAACCCTATGTGTAAGTTGAGTTGCCGGCAAAGCAATTTAAAAAGGCCTGTAAATATCTTTTATCTAAAAAAACAGTATATAGCTTGAATCAGTTCCTGAATTGTGATCTGAATGTCGTGTAGGTTTATTTTTCTCTTTTTACTGTTTGTAATATGTTCAATGCTATTGTTACTTGCAAATTTTATTTTAACGTGTTTAGTGATAGTCATTTTAATTAACATTGCATTCGATGCTCTATGTTTTATACTTATTGACCTGTGTAAACACTATGTGTACTGACATCAATAAATTATTTGTATTTGTATCGTCGCGTATCATATGAGCAGAACATACTATCGTTCCAACAATTATGTGAAACTCCACAGCCAGTTCATCCCAAGCATCATTCTTTTTTATTTTGTTATAATAATTTCGGGTTTTTTATACCACATAATCTTCTTATTACGATAACTGTCGATAAACTCTATGGTAGATTATTCCGTCCACCCCATACTTAAAATACTTCTTCAACTGAATAAAAATGGAAAGGAAAACAAATCACAACGAATGTTACGCCGACCTGTACAGGGTGTTCACCCCTTTAACTTTGTTAATTTTTAAGCTACAAAAAAAATAAAAAACCAAAATTGTAGGGTTTTTATGTAGTTTTTGCACATCTAAAGAAAAAAACAAAAAATTGTATAGTATACAGGGTAGATCAAAAAGAACCATTTTTTAAATCTAGCCCCCATTTTTTATTCGATTTTTCGATTCTTCCTAAAATTCTAAGCATTTTTAATGTAACACACTATATGCCTATTCCTAATACTTCTTAGGAGTTATTGACAGTTGAAGTTGCTATTTTTAATTATAATAATAATTCTTTTAATCATTTTTAAAACAGAAGTTACAAAAGCACTACTGGAAGCAATGACGTCGAATTGAGGAAACTCACTATTTACACCTCAATGACTTCAAAAGCTAAAAAAAAAGTTATATTCTTAGGTGGCTGTTGCCATAAAAAAATAAAGGAACAAAACAAAATAGCGACTTCAACTGTCAATAACTCCTAAAGTATTAGGAATAGGCATATAGTGTGTTACATTAAAAATCCTTAGAATTTTATGGAAAATCGAAAAATCGAATAATAAATGGGGGCTAGATTTAAGAAAATGTTTCTTTTTGATCTGCCCTGTATACTGCACAATTTTTTGTTTTTTCCTTTACGTGTGCAAAAACTACATTAAAAGCCCTACAATTTTGTTTTTTTCTTTTTTTTGTAGCTTAAAAATTAACAAAGTTAAAGGGGGGGGGACATTATGGGTGAACACCCTGTACAGACATGCAAACAAGTGGTGCAACATCAGCTCAGTGGTGTTACCCGGTGCCGTCCACACTTGTTGCGCGACGGTGTTATAATATAACACGATTTTTGTATAAGTATTTTTTTATAATTTTGGATAATTTGCTCAAAAATCAATGAAACTATGCACTTTTCTTTTAGTAGTTTTTTTTAGCTTGAGTTAGTTTCAGTTAGATTGGGTTTGTTACTTAATTTGGGTTGGTGTTGGCTGGCTTGGGTTATTTTAGGTTAGTTTGGGTTAGCTTAGGTTAGTTTCATCTAGAAAGTGAGAGACATACGCAGAACTTAAGATTCTTGCACACCTTCAGGTTATTTTATCACCTTGGATTAGCTGGGGGATAGGTTAGACAATTGATTCAAATTAATTTCAGTCTATTTATTCATTAAAATATCATTTATATTGCTGACTGATGCTTGTTTAAAAAACTTTAATTTTCTATGATGGGGTTATGTCCAGTTATTATCCTTCTTTAATTATTGTATATATCTCCAATTATGTTGGGGTTTGGAACCTTCGTCAAAATGCACTAAAACGGAGTTTTACCCACAATACCGAAACGGAAATATTGAAAAAGGTTGGCGGAAAGTTTTAATCAACTTCTGATTATGCTAACATGGTTAGCGAAACGCGCGTTAAGTGCAATAATTCTGTTTTGGTATTGTGGATAAAACTCCGTTTTAGTAGTATATCTCCAATATGGGAGTACTACGACGTTTGCTTTTTTTACAAAGTAATTAATATCATCAAAAGTCCAGACTGTCTTAGCCTGTTTTCATTTCATGTCTGTCTTAGCCTGTTTTCATTTCATGTCCCGATATATCAAAGTCGTATTTACTCCCTCCTGCATGTCAGCATGTCCCACATTGTCATACATGGTATTTGCTCTACAGCCCTACAAATAGGGTCTCAACCACGGTCAATAAACATTGTGTTAGCGATAGCCTATACCTAGTTGGTGCCTCCCTAAACACCTTCAAATCCTATGCTAGAAGGGTTATTCTAGGTTAAGTTTCTGTATACTTGTAATATTATACTTGCAAATGTTGATAACGTTAATAAATAAATAAATAAAAATAATTAACCAAAATTATAATATGATGCAACAAATCTTTCTTCCGCCAATTTATTTCCTTTCAAATTTACGGATCTGGTAAAGGGAATTTCGCATTTTTCTTTTTTTTCACTAGAAAGGATGTCCTATAGAGTAATTTAAGAGAAACAAATCTGCGGCTCACCCACATTTGAGCCAAAAAAAGCCCCCAAAGTTCGTGTTTTGAGGTTAATTGACGTAGAACGATGAACTTCCTCTACTACTTTCCCGGGTGTGACGTGAAAATAAAAATTTGCCATAATATACATGATTTGTGCATATTTCATATAGTAATTTTTTATAATTCTTCTAATATTTCACCTCGTGCATAGCCCTTCGCTCACTCCGGGGGCTCATGAAACAAGAACTAACCAGGGGGTAACTAAACTAACCCAAGGCATACCTGAAGATTAAGAAAAAAATTGATTTTTGGACTTAATTTGTGATTTTTTTTAAGAAAAAGTATAATGATCCACCGATTTTTGTGTTCTAATTTCAATTTGTTCTATTAAATGACCTTACCTTAAATTTTAACGGCTTTCACACAAACCGAAGTAAAGTGCAGGAAAGTAGTAGTAGTAAAAGTTCGCCGTTCTACGTCAAATAACCTCAAACCTCGAACTTTGAGGGCTTTTTTTCAGCTCAAATGTGGGGGATCCGCAGATTTTTTTCTCTTAAACTACTCTATAGGACACCCCCTTTCTAGTGAAAAAAAGAAAATTGCGAAATTCTGTGGGGCGTGAACTTTACCAGAACCCAAATTTACTTCTTTAATGCACTAGAGTACTTAGAAATGTAAAAAATTGCAAATTTCTGTGAGGGGGCTACATCTAACTGTTACCCTGTTTTTACCTATACAGCAGTCCAAATTTATTTTCAATTCTTAAAGGTTTCTTTGATATTTACTTGGCATGAATTATTCTACATCACATGTAATTTCAATAAAAAATAATTGGAATTTATACAAGACCAATTTGGCCATCAGTATTAATTTTTTGCACTTAAACCAACCAGGTACTTACTCGCATAGGATTATCAGCATAAGTTATTAGTACTTTTGGCTCATACGAATGTTTATAATAATCACTAAATTCATCTTTGTTCAAATCGTCTCTAATCAAATCATTTTCTTCATCTTCCAGGTTCGTAACGGTAGTCTCATCTTTAATTCGAAGACTATCAATTGTGTGTGGGGCCTTCTTTGGGGCTTCTTCACGTTCACGTTGTTTTTTTGCTTCTTTTTTGGCCTAAAAATACTCAAATTCTTAGATACAGGAAACGAACGAGGTTACGAAAAACTTCAAATTACTTAGGTATACTGTTTTAGTAATCTTGATCCAGAAGAAATATATGTTTTACCTTTTTTTGCTCTCTTTTGGCTTTCTGAAACTGCTGTGCTCGTACATGTTTGTTTTTGATGTTGGAAAACTTTGCTTCGGCTGGAAATAAAACAGAGCCGCTCGTGGATGGCTTGATATCTTTCTCTGTTTTGAGTGTATCCGAGAATTTGTCTTCTTCAGAATCACTCATTTTTTTTATATTTTCTTTACTTTGTTTGCTATTTTCTATACTATTCTTTAAACTTAATCTGTGATAATTCTATTAATTTATAAGGAACTGACCTACGAACATTTCAAAACACCAAAACACGTCGAAATTTAATTTAAAATTTAAGGTTAGTAGCTGCTGGCTGCTGTCTGCTTCTTCTTCTTCTTCTCTCTACTTACCTACGTCACAGCTTACAAGCTGTGCCTACGTCATGTAATGTAGCTTTCACCGGTTGGAATTCAGCCATCTCCAAGTTATATAATCGCTCGGGCGCGCTCTACACGCATCTACTATTATTTCATTTTGTTTATTTACTTATTTATTGTTATCATTATTTTTTTTTAAGACAGGATAAGAGTTAGTATTAAACAGAACAACAAAAATGCCTAGAAATTGGACAACATGGGAAATATTCATTTAGGAATTAATTAATATATTGTTTTTAATTTTCTTTTATTTTCGCGACTACCGATCAGAACATATATAGTTTGGCTTCTATTTTCCCATATTCTCAATTGTGATTTTACAGATTCAATTCATTTCCCCTTCAATAATTAATAATGATCTTTTGGGCATCGAAATTCCTGGTTTGTAAGAGGGTGTGTATTGTGAAAGGGCTAGTGATTCCCAGCTTAGACAATGCTTGATAAATACGTTTTTTTAGTTAATGGGCATTCCAGGATCAAATGTTGGAGGGAGCCTACCTCTCCACACTCACAATTCGGATCCTCCTTACATTTTATTTTATGTAGATGTTGTGGTGTAATAGAATGTCCGCTACGCATTCTTATTATTGGTGTTATATGTCTCCTGTCGACGTATTCCATTTTCTTAAACCTAGGACTGTTTAAAAAGGTTGACTGTACCTGTTTATAGAATTTTCCCTTATGTTGCAATGTTTCCGCCCAGTACTGCTCTACTAATTACTATGAGCTTCGCTGGACAGCATTCACCCAAAATGACGATCGTCCGGGCTTAGCTAGAGCTGGGGCGACCCTCCCAGATAGTTTACACCCTTCATAAACAATGGCACTAGTGATGGAATATCCAGTATAGCGAGTATGATCTCCTAAAGGTCCCGACTTTAAAAATGTTTTTTTAACAGTGGTTCAAGGCACAAACAGAAATGATCTCATGGGAACATCCAGTTCCCCCCCGGCCTGGATATCGGCGTGAATGGGGATTTCTGTTGGCTAGGGCGCCCGATTCTTCCTTGGGGAGAATCAACGGTCCCTGAACAATTGCCACGTGTACACCCTATGGCGGCCAAAAAGCCGCTACACAACGCGTGATAACTCGGCCGAAGACGAAGGGAAAGGCTGGCTAAGTTATAAATACTATAAATACATTGGGGAGCAGACAGACGGAGCTCCGAAAAATCCCCAACGCCATCGTGTTCTAGATGGCCGAATCGCCGAATGTACCAGAATTACCCATGTCCTGACGGTGCAGTGAATTGATTTCAGCAGATCTAGTGGTACAGTCGTCAGATCTTAAGCTTGTGATAGGGGCGAATCGGGTTCGATTCCGGTCGTTGGCCAGACATGTATTTTCATTTTTTAAAGGATATGTATGTTTCTTTTTCAAATTTTGGTTTCGTTGTGCCCCGGAGCAAGCGAAGCGAGCGGAGGGCCATGCGTGGCTTTAGGCAATTCAATTCGGAGCCAACTATATATAGCCGTAACTCAGCACCTGTTCATAAACTTTGATGCTGTTTAAAATTAACGGTTTTAACACTGGATTATCAGATCATTTAGGCACTGAGTTCAGATTAGTTAGTGAAAGAGATAATGTCAAAGCCACAGATAAAGCTACAATATCTATATCATTTTCAAAGGAAAACGAAAGATACTTCCTATCTCTAACAATAATGATGCAAACCTAGCATTATGTGCATTTTCTGAGACGTTCTGACGTTCATGTATTATTTTAACAAAGCCTTCAAAAAAAAATCAAGCAAGTATGATAGGAAAAAATGGTACAACCATGATATTACACAGCAGTCTAAGGAAGTACAAAATACTTGACTGGCTAGTGTCATGATGATAGCGAACAAACAAACACTTTTTATGAAAATAAATTGGCAGAATATAGAAAAATGTTAACTGAACGAAAAAAAAGTTCTATGATAAAAAAAA
>MU182092.1:0-18014 GCA_016904865.1 Pissodes strobi
TTAATGAAATCGTGTTATGCTGTGATCAACACTGCTTTAAGTGAAAACATAAAGTGTATTATTTGCTGTCTTTTCGTGCTAGGGTTTTAATATTAGAATGAGTGAGAGAGTGCACAAGGGCCTTGATGAATCTATACTAACCATTTCCTACCCTGACGGGAGAATATCCTAGTTATAAATATAATGATCATTCTAGAGATAAGTATAAAACTATACTATGGTATTGTCCCATATTTGCAACTAAATAGCTGGGTAGCCTCCGTAATCCAGGACCTCAGTACCTACCAGCGGCGTCTGGTTAACTAACAAAAACCTCTTCAGTTTTAAATGTATTGTTGCAAGTGTGGAACTGCGAATTGTGGTACGGGAGACAGTAATTGAATTAATTAAAATACTAATAGATTATACAGCATAATTCGGTTTAGGAATTTAGATCGAGGGTTTCTCTGCCGTACTCTTTCCCCTCGTGAATTCCAGGCTGAGTCCGGCACGCTTTTCTTTAATAAATTAGGCGTATTAGGAATCTGGTTTAATTTACATGGCGCACCTTTCCCTCAAATTTCCCTAAATGTGTTCCGTTGAAGCGCATAATGAGTGAGTAAAATTGTGCAAGATATAATAATAACACATCGTAGGTATTGGTCCTCTTTTTAATCCATTTCTTTTTAATCTAATTTGACGATCATTGGCAAAATAAAGGCAAAACACAATTTTACTTATCTGATTCAACTATTTTGAATCGACCCGGGTACGTTATACTACAAAGTCTAAGTATAGAAGATTGTATTCCTGTATCTGAGCTGGAGGTGGTCACTTTTAACAATTTTTGCAATTTTTTGTACGATAAATGTTAATGTTAATTATTGTTAGTGAATAAATGGACATGAAATAAAATAGTTTTTATTTTTTATTTCGTAACCGAAGCAAGATACGAAAAAATTCACGGGATAAAATAGTTGTAATTTTGGTTGTTTTATCTCAGGGACATATCAAAATTAAATTAAAGTCAGTGGCATACATTTTTTGTCAATAAATTTATTAAGTTGCCCCCCCTCCCTTAACGCCACTGGACTTGATAATTTTTATCTAGTTAGGGCCAAAGCAGCCCCTTATTACTAGAAAAAAGGCTGCCAAATTTAAAAAAAAATCGGTGAGAAGATATTTGAATTATTAAAAAAGAAATCTTATTAAAAAAAAACTTTAACACCTTGTATCTTGGAAACAATGCATTTCCGGACCTATATTTATGAGAACTTTTTTTCATAAAATGACCTAAGAAATCACCACCTTAAATATTGCCGCGTCTTTTTTAAACACCCTGTATATGAAGCACCTGCAAAAATCGAAATCTTTTTCTCACCCTACTTGAAACAATACTAAATTTTCTCGAAAAACTCTGGAATTATTTCTGTATACACGCTGCTAATTTAAAAACTTGCAGTAGCTATATCATCTACATTAACCCAAACTAACCCAAACCACCCTCACGCACCCATGAAGCACTATCCTCTTCCACTTTAAAATCTTTAATGGCGTTTTCCCTTTTGTGACACCTCTCTGGAAAGCTTATCAAAAATGCTTTTCAGGGATGCCAATATTAATGAGATTTAAGTGTGAAATGTTAGCAAATATTTGAGAAAATATTTTAAAACTGGATTTTGCAAAACTTGACAGGAAAAATTATAAAATAAACTTCAATGATAAAAACGGATCCTAAGCCGAAATTAAAACCCGAATGCAAATACATGCTTTTTACTATTTTTTAAATTATTTCCATTTTCTTCTACACCTAGCTTTTCCAGAGGAGCTGGCTGAGTTTTGTAAACTAGTGAATTAATGTAACCCCATAAAAAGAAGTCCATAGGGGTAAGGTCAAGTGATCTTGGCGGCCACTCAATTGTACCTCTTCTGCCAATCAACTGGTTTGGATATTCTTAATCAAGTCACCCTTTCGTCACATGGTGTGGGGTGCACTATCCTGCTGGAAGTGTAGAAATCTTCGTTCAAATTTAGATTGCCTTATAAGTCTGGTTTTTAAGTTCATAAACAATCGAGAGCTCTAGTTTGGTTGAGCATTTCATCATAAACTAGGCCGGTTAAGTTTCTTTTAATAAAAAAGGACCTATGATTTTGTCTCCCAGTATTACCGTCCGTACATTGACTTTTTGTGGACACTGAGTGTATCCATTTGTAAAAAGATGTGGATTAACGATACCCCAGTAGCGACAATTTTCATTACTGAAGCAAATATTTTTATAAATTCGGGTGTTGCCGTAATTCTCCCTATCATGATTTCACGAAACTGAAATCTTCTGTCCGGATCATCGTCGCCAAGTCCTTGCAAAATTTTCATTTTATAAAGGTGAAAGGTATGCATTTTGATTACTTTCCTGTCCTCTGGATATGACGGTAACTGCTGCTAATTGAAGAATTGATACCTTCTCAATTATAGAAAGTTGGCCAATAACCTCAATCTACATTATCTTCATCCAAAACTATGAGTTGTTGTCTTTTTTTATTACCAACGAATAACGAATCCAAATTCTTGAAATTTTGAAATGACATCTCATGTAGCCGGGGCTGACGTTGTTGGCAGGATATCAAATCAAATCAAATCAAAGCATTTATTTCTTCAATTGAAAAGTACACACAGTTATAATAATAGAAGAAAAGAAAATGTAAGAAACAGATACTAAAATAGTCAGCAATACATCATATAATATAAGTACAGTACAGCAAAATAGTCAGACAAAACATCATAAAACACAAGTATACAGCTAACAATTAACAAAATTCCTCCACACTATAACAATTTTTCTCTACCAAGTATTTGTTTAGTCTTGTTTTAAAAACATTAATATTAACAGCATCCACAATATTTTCATTTAATTTATTAAAAAATTTACAGCCCGTAAATTAAATATATTTTTGAAATTCTGCGGATCGGTGATTTATGGGTAATAGAAGTTCTTCCGACCTAGTGTTGTAACTATGTTCCGCCCTAACACTTCGGAAAGCTGACCTATTCTGATACAATAAGCAACATACCTGATAAATATATACACCTGCTACTGTTAGAATTTTTAAGCTTTTAAAAGCGCCCCTGCATGATTCACGATACCTTAGGCCGGCGATACTGTGTACCGTATACTTCTGCATTATATAGATTCTACCAACACCTGCACTCATACCCCAGTTTAATATCCCATATCTAATTCTCGAGTGGATGCTGGCATAAAACAAAGTTAAAAGCACATCACTACTACAGCGGATGGATAAAAAGTTCAGTGCATAGCAAGCACTACGCAATTTATTGCAGAGTTCTTCTGTATGCGACAGCCACCTCAAATTATGGTCAAAAACTACCCCCAATAGGTTAGTATCACTAGCCAAAGTCGGATGCAAACACGAACCATTAAATAGTTCCAGGTTAATATTCTGTCTAAATGAAAAATATACGGTCGTCGTTTTCTTTTTGTTTAGATTGAGTTAATTTTTATGCGACCAGAGCAAAACTTTCTCATAAACATCCTCTGCAGCTTCTTTTAGGCGCACAGGATTCTCTCCAATAATTAAAATATTGGTATCGTCGGCATACGAAATAACGTGAGTATTTTGGGCACCTTTGTTAATAAAGTGAATGAGGTCATCTGCAAAAACCAGAAAAAAGAAGGGTCCCAGAATTGACCCTTGTGGGACACCCCTTACAATCATTTTGTAGCTACTCGTTGCATCATTCACTTTAACCATTTGTCTTCTGTTCATTAAATATGATTTAATAAGATTTAAAGGTCTACCCCTCACTCCGTACCTAGAAAGCTTAGACAACAGAATTTCGTGATTGACAACATCAAAGGCCCGAGAAAAGTCCACGAACAAGCCTAGTACTAATAACTTTTTGTCGATAGACTCAACAATAATACGCTGGAACTCACAGAGTGCAGTTTCAGTACTCTTAGCCGCAGTAAAACCATGTTGTGAGGAAGAAAGTAGTTTATTTTTGGAGAAATATGATACAAGCTGATATTTAATGGCTAGCTCAAAAATTTTCGAAATACTGCTCAAAGGGCTTATTCCGCGATAATTCTCAAAGTTATTATGATTACCCTTTTTAAATAGAGGAATTATCATTGCATTCTTAAGCTTATCAGGGAAATACCCAGTCTCAATAGAAATATTTATCAAATATGCCAGCAAGTGCGCAGTATACTCTTTACAACGTTTTAAAATATTATTGCAGATGCCGTCGTGACCATATGCATTCGAATTCTTAAGCCTACATATTATATTCAAAACGTTCTGACTACAAACACGCGATTAAAGTTTTATCAAAAGAAGGTACATTCTCATTAGGAAACTTAAAATCAGTGGGTTTTTTATCATTCAACAATGTAAAATGTGAATTAAATGCATCAGCTAATTCATCATCAGAAACTCTATTACCATCAATCGTAATTTCAATGTCATATTTTACATTTGTTTTTTGTATATATTAATACATTGCCACATGGCTTTAGATTTATTCTCTGAATTCAAAATTTTAAGATCATTTTTAATGCGAATAAATTTCTGTAATTTTTCTCTGTATATTATATTTAACTGTTTACCAAGTGAGAGATAGTGTTTATCATACTTAGCTAAATCATTAAACATAGTTATTCTTTGTTTAAGCCTTGTTAACTCAGGATTTAATGTAATTTTCTTTGTACGTTTGTTTAATAAGTAGTGTTTTTTAGAGGGAAAGACAAATCAAAATAATAAAAAAGAACTTCCGCAAATACACTAAAAGCATCAAATCCTCAATTTTTAAAAAATTTATAAACGTTAACATATTATCGCTACCAAAATTTCTCCGGAAACAGTACTTTCTTTCGAGTTTCTCGACCTTAGAGTCAGACTCAATGCACAAAAATTGACAATAGTGGTCAGATACATTAAAATTCAAAACATCACAATAACTATTACATATTATATTCGTCAGGAAATTATCTATACAGGTTGCTGACGTAGCACTCACCCTAGTTGGAACCTTAACGTTATAAACTAAGTTATATGTACATGGTGGCCCGTTTAAGAGGGGCCTATACCTTATCTCGAAAACTACGGGGGTTGGAAAAAAAATTTAAATACAAAAGTTATTCCTAGTAAAATGATCTTTATTTTTTTTGTATTGTTTTAATCGTCACTTTTTTATATACAGGATGGTCAAAGAAAGTTACACTTTTTTATTACATTTTTGGATTCTACTTAAAATTCTAAGCATATTTGATGTATGATGTTATACCTCTAGAGTTAGTAGTTTCACAGATATAAACAGTTGAAAATCGGTACTTTGACTACTTTTCACCTTGGTAACATGAAGACCATTAGAGGTGGAGTAAAATTAATTTCACATTCCTTAACTTTTCAAGAGCTATTTGACGGTACTAATTGGCAGGAGGTACCATGGGTACCACAGCTGGTACCTCTGTAGGTACCATCAGTTAGCACCATCAGATAACTCTTGGAAAGTTAAGATACGAATGTGGAATTCATTTTACTCCATCTTTAATGGTGTTCCTGCTACCAAGGTGAAAAGTAGCCAAAGTACCGATTTTCAACTGTTTATAGCTGCGAAACTACTAACTCTAGAGGTATAACATCATACAACAAATATGCTTACATTTTAAGTAGAATCCAAAAATGCAATAAAATATAGGGTGGTTCATTTAAAAAAGTGTAACTTTCTTTGACCATCCCGTATATAAAAAAAGTGACGATTAAAACAATACAAACAAAATAAAGATGATTTTATTAGGAATAACTTTTGTATTAAAATTTTTTTCCAACCCCCGTAGTTTTCGAGATAAGGTATAGGCCCCTCTTAAACGGGCCACCCTGTACCCATAAGGTCAAACAGGAGCTTTAGATTTAAAGCGTCACACAAAAAATTAACATTATAGTCACCTCCTATAATGAAGCAATAATTGGGACGACTAAGATGATTTAACATACTGATAAAAAGTTCAAAAAAAAACAATTAAATTTACCCATAGGTGGTCTGTATATGGTTATTAAAAACTGTTTCAAATGATCCATTCTTACACAGCAACATTCAAGAATACTTTCGGCACAGAACTGGGAAATATCACAAGAATAAACAGGTTTACAAAAGCTGTCGTTCTTAAAAATAGCTACGCCACCGTGAGTTGAAATCTTTCTAGAATAGGACGCCACTAACAAATAATGTCTAAATACTACCTGATTCAATTGTTCCTCATTCAGCCAATGTTCACTAATCAAGAGGAAATCACACTGAGCTCTTTCAAGTTCCACGTCCAGAATTAAAACATTATTAGAGAGGCCTTGAACATTCTGGTGACAAAAAATGATTGGGTGTTTAAATTCCCTCGGAGGCTCGAAAAAACTCCAAACTTCAATAAAAGTAATGGCAGTTTTCAAATAGCACATACCCTGATCACCATAAAGAAAAATTATTTCTACTTGTTCTGCCATAGAATACATAATTTTCGAGTTAAAATAAATTCGAAAAATAAATACAGTCACAAGTGATGGCAACGGCAAGCACGTTAAACCTTAAATGATTACATGTTTATCTTTAATAAATGTGAAAGAAAGTTTAAACATGAAAAGAAATTAATTAGTGCTTTTTTGAAAACAATCCAAGCATTTGGATATCCGTTACTAAAAGTAGAAATCGGTTTAGCCTTCTTTGCTGATATTTTCGATTCTTTGTGGATTTCAAACATTCCTTTCTCTTTTATCGATTGTTTTTTGTTTTTCAACCCTCTTTTAGTGCGTAAGTAAGCTAAAATCGGCTACTTGAATCTTCTTTTTGTTTGACAGTTGATGAGAGGATTAATGACTGATGCACCAAAGGCCAACAGAACAGTAAAATAAGAAAGCCAATTGATCTGATAAGCCAAGCAGTTTCTTTCTTTCCCGTTCTCATTTTCTTTTCATCTAAAAATTCCCTTGGGACACCTTTTGTATATTTTCGCAACTTACTAGTGTTGTGGGTTTTTCTTTCCAGTAGTACATTTGCCAACTCTAGATTGTTATAATAGTTGTCCGTTACTCGAGTGTGTCCACTATCGAAGTAGTCCTTCATTAAATTCAAAACAACTTTATCACTACTTCGTCCATCAGCAGTTGCCAAAATATTATTTTCTCCATAAATTTTTGTTTCGAAGGTGTACCCACTTTCGTGGGGTAATTTTTTTTTTTTTTGAATATATCGTCGGAATACTAACCGACCCCTAAATGACACCATAGATTCGTCAATGGATATTGCCACTGCGGACACTTTTAGTAGTTTGAGTCTATTATTTAAGACATCTGTAAAATATTTAATTTTATACAGACAATCTTCTCTATTTGCTGTTTTATTATCAGCAAAATGGATAAATTGTAAGTAATATCACAGCTTATTGGTCTGGAATCTATTTGGTGACATAATATAATGAAAAAAGCGATGTCGATATAGAAACTTACGCGACCAGTAATCTGATATTTTTGACAACCTAGCTAGTTCCATCCTATAGCAAAATAGCAAAACACGTTTCCATTTCTTGTGCAAATATATCACTCCAATTTGATTTGTGCCATCTTGCATTTTCGTTTGTTTTCATAACAATAAAATCAAAAGTATTTGAATCTACAATGAGTTTGAGTTAGTTTAGGTTACCTCTTAAATTACAAGGAACATTTTTTTGCATTTGCACTAAACGGCTTCAAAGACAAGCCATCCACTTCATTCCATAAATTTATGGTTGGTTGATTAATGCCTTCAGCTGCCTCCGCTAAATCGGAATCGTAGCCGTTAGTTTCGGATCCTGGTTCGTACTTGTATTCCGGTTCAAAGCTATAGGCTCGTATTCTGATTTAGATGGGGGAAATAGCTCCTTGTTGTCGCTTTCTGAGTTTAGGTTTTCAGGACACTCTCTCCGAACTTGTAGTCCGCATCCTCGTCATTTTCAGTAGTTTTAATATTTCATTCTAAAAACAAAAAATATACACTATTGACCTATCTTTTATGCTGATAACTTCAAAATGCGTTGTCTTCAGATTCCAGTTCATTGCACCATCGAAATAATTTACCTTCTTCTTTCGGCTCCATATTTTACTCAAAACTAATGATACGTACACTACGAAATAATTCAAACTGACATGAAATAACTCAAATTAACATACAAATAACTGAGAAAATAATTAAATAGCACGTCAAATATAATGCTAGGGATTACATATGTACCATGTGAATCACCAGTGACAAAACAGTTTCCAAATAATGTGCATATCCTATTTAGAGGCACGTTGAGATCTGTTGAGTGGAGACCGCACTCATAACTTACGAATATGTTTGGTCCCTAACAAAACTCTCTACACACTTATCGCGATGTAGAGACGACTAAATCTAGTGTATCACCAGTGATTCATATGGACTCTAACGTGTTAAACCACATATAGCTCTGCCAAAAATAAGTAAACCATTTCATATGAATATTAGCCAGGAAATTTTATGTTATTATGATTATTTTTTCGTTATTTCAGCTGGCAGGTACCGTTGTATTAGGAGTAGGAATATGGCTTCTTGTGGATATGAATTCATTTATTGGACTGGTTAAAGTTGTGCCGGTAGATAATTTGGAGGTAAGTTATAAGTACATATTATATGTAGTTTTAACATATTCATATTTCGAAATTTTGTATACTCAATTTTATTTGACGATTTTCTAGAATATTTTACTCTATAACCCAATATATTACTCCATAATTAAAAACATGAAAAAGAACCAAACGTACTTTACACACGACTTCCGATTTCACACCCATAGGTTAAACGACCGACCGGAATACATTGCAAAATGTGGTCTGCTTATCTAATGTTCTGTAATGGGCAATATACTAACATATAGGCTTGAGAAATCACTTCAAATAAATAAAATGAGAACGACGATTGATTTTTAAAGTGGTTTAAAAGTAACCGAATTGTATTTTTCAATTTTTTAGTCGATTTATACCGAAACAATTATTTTTCATACCCATTAAGCAATTTACAAAATAAACCTCGATTTCGTAATATTGCAACTGCGCTGCACTTGCCGCGGAAAGTACGTTTCATCAGCTATCTTCGGTAGGTGCCTATACCGTCAGAAACAATTAATTACACCTATTCTAAAGAATAAGAACTTCCCAAAATAATATAAAAGTTGTATTAAAATACAAGACGTTCGTATAGTGTTTGCACATGTATTGTGTACACTGATTGAGTACCGCTAAGGAAAACTCTTTTATTTGTGCATTTACGGAAAAATGAGACTCTTTATAACAACTTAACTAAAAAACGTATTACTTTGCCAAATATATATACGCGGGTCTCCAAATTTAGAAAAAAAAATAGGAATTCTAAGAACAAAGTGCTTGTATTTCTTATTAGTAAAAGTTGCTATGGTTTAAAAGTTGCGCCTAAATACTTACCTAAATATTTCGACACTCCCTCGTACACTATAAAACTTCCATATAGTCTTACGGATAACGTTGTTTAAGGATCAAACCAACACCTTAAAAACAAGAAGGCCTGATATCTAAGTAAAGAAGGCGTCGCGCGTAGGGGGCAGACTCTGACAGTGGAAAACGTATTCATTGATATGTGAACTACTTTTGTTACTTTTTGACTTCAAAAAAATACATACCTTAATTATTTTTAATAGTTAATTACATGTAATTTACCAAAATAACGTCAAGAAATCGTTTGGGAGTCATACTCATCACAGAAAGGAACATGATAATTTTTATAATAAGTAGTTTAACAATTATCATAAAGAACTGGAAAAAATACGAACTATGGATATTAATTTATAAATATACAGTGGTTTGTTTAAAATATATCTCGAAGTGTATATAATCTAAAACAAGGATTTAGATATTTTTTAAAGACTGTTTAAATAAGATAATGTAATGTGAAAAAATTAATGTTTACTTAAGAGGAGTTTTTTGATTTGACATAATTGTTTCTGTTTTGTTTAAAAAATAAACTTTACATTTTTACGAAAACTGAATTTTGAAAATGTTTCCTATTATTTTCAGTTTGAGCCGGTGCAATAGGAAAGGACTTGCAAGACTAGGTTTCTTTAGCTTTTTTGCCTAATTTTTACAGCACATATATTTTTTGCTACCAGTAACAGACAGAGAAAAAAATATATAAAAAGGCCTACTTGACAACGTTTTCAAAATAAAATTTGAACTGGTTGACGCTGTAATGTTGAGTGATGAAATTTTTGGCACTTGGTGGTGGTAATTATTGTAAATATAAAAAATAGAGTGTGTTCCCAAAGATGTTAAAATATCACTTACAATGTTTAAATAGCTTTCTACAGAACGCTGTTCGGTATGTTATTTTAGAAAATATTCAGCTTAATAATAAAGCCACAATAAACCTTAAGGACTTGTTTGTTTACTTCAGGCAGACAGTATATGAATATTAAAATTTCAGTTATTTTGGATATTACTAGGTATTATCAGCTCTGAAAATATAATAGGTGTTGGTGGAAATACACCTTGTACCAGAGCAATCAGTCCCTAACTATAAACTATAAGTGTTTAATTCTATAATGTAGAATAATAAGGAAGCATAGTGTAGTGGGGTCTATTTTCACGAATACAGGGCAATGTCCTTCCCATTAACACAATAAATTCCCTCTCTCTCTGTAGCTTTGACAACCACGGGTGGGTCTTAGCTGACTTTACGATTCGCCACCATTGGTTTCTGTCCATCATAAGCTGTTCAGCATTGGCGATATTTAGGGTTCTTAAGTCTGCCGAGAGGTTATCCCTACAGCGCAATTTGAGTCTTCCAAGTGGTCTTCTGCCGGTTGGATTCTGTTCCCATATTAATTTCACCACTCGTTCGTCATTTTGTCTTTTAATGTGCCCGGATCATCTTAGTCTTTCAGCTGGTTGACGGTATATGTTTTTCAGTTCTCTGTTGTTTCTGATCCGGTACTGTTCTGAGTTTTGGTCTTTCACTGGCCCATATATACTCTGAAGGATTTTCCTTTCTGCTATTCTTAGCCGGTTTTCCATTTTGTCATGGTCCACGTTTCGCGCGCATATGCCATAATGAGTCTGATAATAGTGTGGTAGATACTTATTTTTGTTCTTCGAGAGACTATTTTGGACTTCATTATTTTCTGTAGTGCAAAGTAACAGCGATTCCCACTTTGTATTCTCATGTTAATTTCCTCTGTCATGTTATTATTTGCTGTTATTGTAGGTCCCAAATATTTAACGTACTCCACTCGCTCGAAATTATTTGTATCTATGGTTACATTTTGCCCAATTCGATCCCGCTGACCGGTTCTTACCGTTGCCATATATTTAGTTTTAGACTCATTAATTTTTAAACCAATTTGTTTTTCAGCATTTTCTAGTTTAAAGAAATTTTCTTTTATGTCTATGGTTGTCTTTCCTACTAATCGTCCGCAAAGGCTAGAATAAGTCGGGGTCCTTGATCCCTGAACAAAAGTGTACCAGCGTTTGCTGTTCTTACGACTTTCTCTAGTACTATGTTAAACAGCAGGGGTGACAGGCGTCACCCTGTTTAGAACCATTGCTTATGAGAAAAGACGTTGAAACTCTTCCTCCAATCCTGACACTACTATGGGACTTTTCGATACATACTTTAGTCATGCTTATCAACTTTCTAGGTATTCCCAGTTCTGCCATAGCGTTCCATAGTTCCATTCTTTAAATGCTATCATATGCTTGTTGGAAATCAATATAGAGCTGGAGTAGAGTTTTGCTGTATTCCCAGCATTTCTCCATCAGTTGTCGACTAGTGAAGATTTGATCTATAGTTGAGCGGTTTTCTTCTGAATCCACACTGATAATCCCCTAGTTGGTGTTCGACATAAGGACTTATTTTATCTAGCAGGATGAGAGCCAGCACTTTATATCCCGTATTAATAAGAGATATTCCACGATAATTTGAACAGCACATTTTATCTCCTTTCTTATGTAGGGGACTATAACACTTTCCTTCCAACTAGAGGGTATTCCTTCTTTTTTCCATATTTGACAGATGAGCGCATGAAAATGCTGTAATAAAGCTTCCCCTCCATTTTTTACACATTCGGGCGGTATTTTGTCGCTGCCTGGAGCGTTGCTGTTTTTAAATCTTTGAGGTTTCTTCTACCGGTGGCTCTGATATTAGTGGCTCCGCTGCGTAGAATATTTGTTCGGGTCTTTCACCCTCCATCTCTATGTTTAACAAATTGTCGAAGTATTTTTTCCAGGTTTCAATTACTTCCATTTCGTTGGTTACTAGGTTTCCTTCATCATTTTTTACAATAGTACATGATCTGGGTTTGAAGCCACTTTTTATGTTTTTCACTTCAATAAAAAATGTTCTACCCCTATTATTGGTACTAGTTGTTTGTAAGTTCTGTAGTATTCTATTTTCATGCTTTCTTTTATTTTTTCTTAAAGTTTTTCGAGCTCTCGTTCTCTCCTGTTTATATTCTTCCTTATTTTGCACATTTGGTTCTTGCCATTAGCGTACCATTCTTTCTTTTTCATACGAGGATTGACTCCAATTTTGTTCTTGGTATAATGTATGATGGCCTTTTGTAAAGTATCCCATTTGCTTTCGGCACTTGTGTAACTTCCCAGCGACTCCAGTGCAGTCGCCAAGTTTGTCTGATATTCATCATTTTTGTTAGTATCTCTAAAAGCATCAATATTCCACAAGTGGGTTTTTTCTGCTTTGCCGTTCTTCTGAGTTGAGATCCTTATTCTAAGTTTGGCTGCAACAAGGAGGTGGTCACTGTCTGCATCCAGGCCTCGCAAACTTCTAACATACAGAACGTTGCTGCCGCCTTGCATCAATTAATACTTGGTCCACTTGATTTCTTGTAATTCCATCGTTGGATTTCCACGTTTGTTTGTGTATGTTCTTATGTTCAAACATTGTTGACTTGATAAGGAGGTTATTAGATGATGCCAAATCCACCAGTCGCAGGCCATTATCATTACAATGGTCGATCGTGCAAACTGTGTTGTCATATGGTTGGCCTAAAGGCTTCCTCTCTTCCAACCTTTCCATTAAAGTCTCCCAGTATTAGGATCATATCCTGTTTTGGGATTGTGCTCAGCACTCGTTCTAGTAGGTCGTAAAATATTCCTTAACCTGGTCGTCATTTTCTTCAGTAGATGCGTATATGGATACCAGTGAATAATTATACCATTTACCTTTGAGTCTAATAAGGTATATGCGCTCATTTTCGCGATAATAGATCCTACTAGATCTGAATGGACAACAAAGCCGGTCCCAAATTCGTGTCTTTAGACTCTATTTCCGCTGTAGAATACTACAGAGTTTCCGACTTTCTGACTTCCCGTGTCCAACCATCGTATCTCTTGTACTGCCGTGATATGCATACCGATATGTTCAAGTTGTTCTATCGCTCTTATCGTTCTGCGGGTAAAAACCAGCTTAAAACATTTATTGTTCCATTTTTCCATAGCCGTAATCGTCGTCGTAGATCCGTCCCAATCCGAGGCAAGTCATCAGTTGACATAACACGTGTGATTTGTACGAGGTGGAGTTGGTAGCCCCACGCTCAACCCTCCTTGTTTATCCGGGCTTGGGACCGGCAGGAATGACTCATGGGCTACTCAATTCACCCATGTGTCACTCCAGGCGAAGTTACAATAAATTACCTGCTTTGTATAAATTATTCACTGCAAATGCACAAATTTCACAATTTTAAACATATTTTATATTAAAAACTCGAAATATATTCTTTACAGCATTTGGTTTCGATCCAAACGAGGGTGGCCATATTGGCTACTGCTTTTCTTATTTTCACGGGCATCTTGTTTAGAAGGTGTTGGCCAAACAGAACTCTAACTTAATTACAAGAGATTCAGTGAACAAGTCTCTTCATTGGGATCTTGGAAACTAAATACGAGGTGCGTTAAATGAAGGCAAAGTTGCACGATTTTATGCTGATTAAAATGCCACCTTAAAAATGCTTCCGAAGATTTTTGGAAAAAAACAAATATTTAATTTTTATTATTTTATGACCTTTGAATAGATATATAAAAATAAATTTTACATTCTCAACGCTATTTTCTCTGCTCTACAAGATGGTGTTATCAGCTTTTCAAATCGACGTTCATCAACTTTATTCTTTTAAATACGGCCCTGGATTTTTTATTACTGATTTTAAGAGCTTCTAAGGTCCCAGAACTAATCACTAATAGTCACTTTACGGACTTGCGCATTTGGCAGCAGGCTAGTGTCATTCTGATATATCACTTCAAGCATGGCCCTCCGTTCGCTTCGCTCGCTCCGGGGGCGCAACCCGACAAGACTAACCCAAACTGGTCCAAGACATGCCCAAAATCAAGAATAAAACAACAAAATATTTGAATTAGCACTACGCATGCGTGAAGCCTCGAAACTGGTGTGCCTATAGACGCAAATGGTAGAATTCGGTAGAAAAAGCTAAATTGATAGAAAAAGTGTAAATTGACAGATAAAGTGTAAATTGAAAGAAAAAGTGTAAATTTTCCTGATTTATATTTTACAATGTTAGCCTGGCAGTTCTACGCATTCATACGAATGAGAGTTTGGAGAACTTTAAAACTTTAAACCTTATAAAATTCATATTAGTCAAACACTAAGACCTGGCGATATTGAGAGACGATTAGATTTTTGTAACTGGTTGCAAAATAGAATCAATGAAAATGACGACTTCCTAAACAAAACTATATAGACAGATGTATGCAGTTTTTGAACACATGGACTATTTAATAGACATAACGAACACTATTGGCTAATAGAAAACCCAAGGCAGAATCAAGAAGAAGTAAGACCTTAGGGACGACAATCATTTAATGTATGGGTCGGATGTGGCACAATAAAATTATCAGCTCTTTTTTCTTGAAGGAAATTTAACTTCCGAAAGATATGCGGGCAGAATTAATAAGGACCAATATGGACCAATTGGATTCCTTAATGGAAGAACCTTTGCACATATTACGTCAACTATGGTGGCAACAAAACGGTGCACTACTTAATAATGGGAGACTCGTTGCGAATTTGTTAAATGTATTGTTCCTTAATTAATGGATTGAAAGTCAAGAACCGCTGGGCCAGCTAGGAGCCCAGACCTAAACCCTTTCGATTGCTTTCTTTAAGGGATTTTTCCAGAACCGTCTTTAACGAAATACATCACAAAACCTTGAATTTTTACGTCAAGACCTAATCAGGGCTATCCCCGCAAGGACTATTCAACGTGCCATCCATAAAATTCACAGACGACACGAAAATGCAGCCAATCAGGCGGATTACAATTTGAATATTTGTTTTACTTTTCATTATTCAATTTTATAAAGTTTTCCATTTGATTTTTTTTTTGAATAATTAAAACAACATACCTATTGTTGCAAATTACACATCACCATCGAATCATTTCCAAAACATTTATTTTTTATATGATGAAAACATTAACTAATTTTGTGTACGAATTCAAGTAAATAGTTGTGTAGGATTAGATTTGGAAAAAATATTAAATTTCACATTCTCATTGTTATTTTTTTTCTGATCTACAAGATGGTGTTGTCAGATTTTCAATCCGACGATGTATCTTCTAAAATAGAAAAGTAGCAAAACTATTCAAAATTATCCCAAAGCAAAATAAATAATACAAAAAATAAAAATAAATTAAAAACATATTCATATTAGCATCGCCAATATCATCTGAAAAAACGAAAAAAAAATCAAAGTTTGTATTTAAAAAAATAAAGTTGATGATTTGATACCCAAACTGGATACCGCCATTTGGATAGAGCGGAGAAGTAACAATGCAAAAGTGCAATTTAATTTGAAATCCGTTTTTAAAGAAGCCCAGGAAAAAAATTAAACCGGGATATCTCCGGCAATACTCGGAATTTTAAAACTTTCTAAACCGCATATTGTTAAGAACCTAAATGACCTAATTTGAGCGACACTATATATCTTACGGTTTTTGAGTTCTTCACACATAGACTCGAATTCGAGCCACCCTGTACATACATAAATGCATATTATATACATACATATATTATGTAAACTAGACGTATGTATAGGTACTACCTACATACAAATAATGGGACCCACTTAGCGCTAATTCGCTTAACACGTTTGTCTGCTTGTCTGTAGAAGATTTACTATTTTGTTGACTTTATCACACAAATCGTGGCGCTAAATTTATTACGCATAACTTTGCATTTGCTTTTGCTATTTTGTGTAATTATTATGCATTTTCAATGCACAACCTTGACCTTATTTAATAAATTTACACAACAGTTGGGTTACAAATGTACTAAGTGGGAGAAACAGAAAATACGTTATATTTCAGTTAAAAATTTCCACAATATCATTAGCTCTGTTTAGAGCCCTGGAAAGCCTCGGAATTTGAAATTCAACTTGCAGTGGGAGCCATGTAAAAAATATTCGTTTTTGTCTTCGGAAATGTCCAGATTTTTCAAGTTTTTAAACGATATGATTCGATTGGGCACGCTTTGCTTTATTTTAACCATCTGTATATCACTTAGCGTTTTCGAAATGTCCAAACTTGAATTTGTAAAAATGCGCTATTCCTTTTCAATAACCATTCAATCCATCATTTAGAGCATGAATATGAAAACCTACAGGGTAAAGCAAAGCCGATAATTTTGACTTCGAACAAGTACATATTTCTGATATTGACATTGGTTTGCAGTTAGAAGGTCCTCCATTCCTCACTATCAAAATTCTAGATCTACGAAATATCGAACTGTTTGAAAGCTTTCTTACATGCACATTTGCCAATTCTTTTTTACATACCTAACTAAAAAAACAAATGTCAAATAGGTTCTATGCATTCATTATAAAATAATCAATATGTTTCCAGATCTTCGTATATAAGACCATGGCTATTTTGCTTGTATAAATAATAATGAACTAAGCTCCTTATCTGTTTACGTTTTGCTTTATTCAGTTGATATATTTTTCAAGAAAATTAATTTTTACATATGCCTGGTGCTATACGTGACCATGTAAAATTTTCCTATAATGCAAATAAACTATTTTTTCTTCAAACGTCAGCAAATCCGTCATTACTCGACTGTGTAGGCGGCCGTGAAGTTTCGTTTTTCCTCCGCCGGAGCTTTACTTTTCACTTTTCCGCCGGCGGAGGTAAAAGTGTTGTCATAGCAATATAGATACAATACAAACAGACAACAAAATAAGCGTCAACAACTCAAGATTTATTAAACTACAATTTGTATTTATCACTCAATTTGTGACTGCATTTCTAAAAATCACTAATTTAGGAACAAATTGGTTATTATTTAATCGAATTTACTCAATAACTGCTTATCAATACGGAATTAAAACGCAATCGGAGACGCCATCTTAAAAAAATAATTATTGTTGACAGTGTCCACTGACAGCTTTATGTTACATAATTCACCGACACCGGTCTAAGCAAGGCCACCTACGACCGTGGTCTAAATCGCCTTGCGAACCCATTTATCTTTAATAAGAATTAGATATTATTACTATTAAGAGATGTTTTTGCATTAATATGTCGACATTTGAAGAAAAAACAGCATATTTTATTTGGAGGAAAAGTTACTTTTCCTCCATATAAAATAATATACTATTCCCTCCTTTAAAATGCTAAATTACTCTCAATAGCAGGGCATAACTACTGACACATAAACCTATTTTCTCTGCACTTTTATTTTTACTCGATATTTTCGTTCAACTCGTATTGTTGGTATTGTCATTAGCCGAGTTAATGGAATATTGATTAGAACCTTTATACAGTGTCTAATATACACTGAAAATTATTACCAATTTTACAACTTAATATATTTTTCCTTTGTTATATGTTAATGAATTTAAAAAAATAATAAATCTAGTGCATACAATGTATTTATTTTAACTAAAACGGAGTTTTATTCACAATACCGAAACA
>MU182092.1:34372-57754 GCA_016904865.1 Pissodes strobi
TCTCTCTCTCTCTCTCTCTCTCCTACCTTTGACAGACGAACGCGGCATCACGGCGACTACAGCCAAGGATAAAGCAAACATGCTCGCCAAAATGTTTTCATCGCACTCTACCTTAAACGTCCCCCAAGGCAAGACTCTCTCCATCATATCAAACATCAACACTACCATGGCAGAAGTTAAGTTTCATCACCGTGATATTCGTAGAATCCTTAAAGAGCTAGATACGCAAAATACATCAGGACCGGACGGAATACCTGCCATCGTATGAAAGAAATGTGCCAACGAACTAACATTCATTTTGTCCAGACTTTATTCTGTGTCTTACAGAAAAGGGAATTGACCATCTTCTTGGAACGTCGCTCGAGTGCAACCTGTTCCAACAAAGGCAAGAGAACGACGCGCTCAAAATTTCGTCAATTGCCTTGCTTACAATAATCTCTAAAGTCATTGAACGCGTAGTCAATCAGCAACTACTCAAGTAGCTGCCAATAATCCTATTTCCAGTTTTGCAGATGACAGTACTCTTGTCTCCCAATTTATATAGGAAAAAACCTTTACCAGCGACTGAGACATATCACCGCAGACAGGAGCAGATTACAGCAATTAATCAAGATCTGGAGAGGGTTCGGACTTGGGCGGCAGAAATTTGGTCCAGTTCAATGCAGCAAAAACCCAAGCGACAACGTTTACCAAGAAAGCCAAAACGGCGGGCCTTGACATCATTATGGCAGGATCGACCATTAGTTCTTCCTCGTCAATCAGACTACTGAGTGTTTCCAACAGTAATATTTCCTGGCATGACCACGTTGCTAGCATCGCAAAATCAGCTTCGTAGAAGCTTGGTGTGCTATTTCACAACAAAAAACTCTATACACCTCAGCAGTTGCTTATGCTCTACAAAGCGCAAATAAGACCGTGCTTAGAATATTGTTGACATATCTGGGGTGTTGCACCGAAGCACACCCTAAAGCTGCTGGATTCTATTCAAAAAAGAACTGTGCATCTCGTCGGCAACCCGGAGTTCACATTCACCAGGAATCTGGATAGGCTGGAAAACCGCAGAGATATGGCCGAGATAGCCCTGTTTACAGATATTTTCACGGCAGATGTTCCCAGGATTTGGGAACCCGCCTCCTCCAGCCCCCAGCAACTCCTATCAGACAGTCACGACAGACGGCAAGAGCGCACCCCTTCGTTGTACAACTGAAAGCACCTAGAACATCGCTTTATAAGAACTCCTTTGCCTGGCGCACTGATTTGTTGTGGAACTAACTTCCAGGACATCTGTTTCCCCCTAATTACAACCTACACCTATTCAAGAACCGTGTCAATCGACATCTTCGCACACACACACACACCGCTCGTCGAGTGCGATAGGTTGTCCCTTTAGTGTGAGTTTCATTGCCATAAAAAGTTATAGATATATATTCGCTTTTATGAAAAATAATATCCTTTTTAGTGGCCGCAATATTTTCACACACAAAATCGTGAAATAACGAGCGATCACTAAACATATATTCGTCTGAGCAAGTTTCATTATTCTCTTTGAAACGTTAGACAACCCTTTAAAGCATATGGTTACAGGGAAAACCTCTAGGAAAGTAGATACGGGAAAGTGATACAGTAGGTGGTTTGCGAGGACAACCACTGGTTCTCATAGAGCTATTGAACTATCATGTCTCCTCGATTTTTTGATCTACGCGCCTTTGTCGGCGCTAGAATGTATTGGGTAATGTATACACCAGATGATGCTTAACGAGTCTTCCACATAGCGAATACCTGATTTTTAAAGTAGTGTTTTGCAAGTGCGGTGATGGTATTAGTGCAACGTATTTTTGAACGTAGTATACCCATGATCAAAATTTCAATAATATAATATACCTTTCTCTGAAAGTACCTTGCACTGAAAATATCTTGTAATTTCATTTATGTTCTTGAAGGCCATATCTTCATACCTGTGGTTTTTTAGTTGCATTCGGAGACCACAGATGATTGCAGATTTTACATACTACATTTCATCCGCACTTTAGGTGCAGTATAGATATAAGTCGCAACTTGTAACCTTCGAACATTATCGTATCGTAGCTTCTGATTTGATCATATTTGGTTGGGTCCTTAGGCTATATAATGTATACTCTAAGGTTGGGTCTATCCCTTCGGTTTATCAGAGTAATGGAGTAAAGCCAGACTAGGGAATCTAGGGATTCCCTCCTAAAGGCAGCGTTAACAACCGGAGGATAAAGGTGGGCAGTTATTAAAAATTAACTGATTAGTTGAATATTACAAAAAGACAAAATATATAATATAGTCTGTCGTTCAGCCTGCCTTCGCAATAAATAAGAAGTGTTGATGAAAATAGTAAAAGTATCAAATTGATAAGCATGAAAGCCTGTGTTTAAACAATTCACCGAATTGCAACAACGATGACGAAGTCATGCATAAAATTAAGTGGAATTTGAAAGTGCTCGTTCTAATGTTTTATTCAAACAAGATATTGAATTTCCTACTTTTGTCATTGTATTGTATTCTTAAATCTGCACTTATAAATTATTAGTACTAGGTCTTGATCGGTAAAAGTTGACAATACTTGATATGCTAAGGTAGTTCACACTCCAATAAAAAACTCTACCAAATAGATATCTTACATATCTAGGGGAAAGTCGGGAATTGCCGTACACCTAAGGCAAAATAGGGATTACTCTTAAACTATAAATATTACAGTATCCTGCTATATCGACATGGTTAGCCTATAGTTTGTGTGACAATAACCCACAATGTCAGAATCCTATATGACTATACGTGTTGTAACAAAAAAATTATAAACGTCTGCATGTACGAAATTTACCCGAACGTTTCGTATAATACCGTACAAAGAATCGTATTATTCCGTACGCTATTTCTGAAGACATTTAGATATAAATAACCACATAAAACTACATTTTACTAAATTCTTTATTAAAAGTAACTTTGGCAATAAAACAAATATGAAAAAAAAAAACATAGAACAGTATCGTTCTTTCTAAGTGACATGTACCTAACTAAAACTAAAGCTCGGGTAAAAAACTAACATAAACTGAAATTTGAGTTAGAAAAAATACCCTAGGAAATACTAAAATAAGAATGCAAGTCAACAAAAAATCACAAACATAGTTTTCTGCGGAATCTTTCCCGCTACAGGGCGTATACCCATGAGCAGCAACGCGTACGTACACCTGTACCACAACTCGAGGTTTCTCCCAAATTCTCCAAATATGTGGCATATATCATCTTTTTCTCTTAACTCCACTAAATTCGTCGGCATATCCATGATCGTTATCACCATCACCCAGTTATCTTCGCCTGCTTCCTCAGATGATACTTTGTTCTCTCCCTTGGTTTGTTTTTTTTTGCTTTTGCGATTTTCTTAGTATTTTTAGTCTCTTTATCTTCTAAAATTTGCTTTATCGGGGTCAATGTTAAAATTTTCGAATGTTGTTTTGAGCGCCCTTTGCCTTTTCCTTTTTCCAATGAACTTAATTATTTCTTTTGCGACTAGTAGCAAAGCGACTAAAACGTATTTTTTCATTCACAGTAATGTTGCTTTCAGATGTGCTGGGTTGGGGAGTATCTATTTCACCGTTCATGGATTGTACTGTAGTGGCTTGTGTTCCAGATGTACATTATGGATCGTCAGCTGTTGGGTCTTCGGCATCGGATGTTGGACAACAAATGTCTTTGAATATGTCGGTATCAATAGGAAAAATACCTGCAGCTGCAAATCTATTAACATCTTTTTTATCCGATCGGACGAAAAACGACACCTTTGCGATGTGTTTTCTCACCGCAAAATTCATGATTCCAGTATATTGTATTCGTTGCTTGGCAACATGCACAAACTGTACAAGAATAGAAAATAACTGTCCGGGAATGTAACATTCCTGTTCTATTCAAACGCCTTGTTTGTCAGATCTGACATCTATCAAAAGCCACATTTAGATGCTATTTCCGTAGTTACGTAATAAATTTCAAGCTCGCTCGATTCAAAACTTGATATTATGTTGAGTTTAAATTTCAAACCGTTTTTATTTAGAGTAAGATTTGGCTCGATTTTTATAAATACGTATTCTAATTAGTTTCGATCGGATAAAAAATAGTATGTGCAATTCGTAGGAAAAGCACATTCCTGGACTCCTGTGTTGCTGACCTCGGCTGCGCCTCGTCCAGCAATTATCACAGTCGTCCAGGAATGTTTTGCTTTTCCTCCTAGTTACACAATATACTATATCGTGTGTGGCAACCTTGTTGTACGCTTTAGTTAACTGTTGGGCAATACTGCAATTGGAAATTTTTACGTAATTATTACCTTTCAGATATAGGTTACACTCAATGTTGTAGGCGGTTTTTAATGGGCCGAAACATGTAACGTCCAGGGGTTATTGAAGGCATGATTTATTCTATTGGCTTCGTCATACTTGTATTTAAGTAGTTCTTCTGAATTCTAAAGGTGTTAAACCATAAAACTGATTTGACAAGCTTAGAATATGTTTTTGCTCGGGAGTAAATGTAGCTTTTCTGTCAAGACGTGGACGGTAATCACGTTTTATGTGTTCATGTAGGGACATTGCCCGAGCACCATGATTAGCTGCAGTAGGGCAAAGTTTTGCATCATTAAGTATTTCTTCAACTGCTTCATTCATTCTGGTAAAAGAATATGTAATTTTCGGTCATTTTCTTCTGTATGGCGGCGAAACCTGAAAAAAAACTATTGTTAACTATTGAAAAACACCTTATGATATAAAGTACACCTATAACGTACATCAATAAATAGCCATATAACCAAGGCTTACAATTCAATATACATAAATGGGGTCAAATTAAAATACACCTACTTACCGCTTGCTTCGTAAACAACAATTTTAACAATAGGGCGCACCAAAAGACAGAGCATCTACTTGCAATGACTGGCTGAACCAGGAACCAGGTACTTGATGATTTGCATCTATAGCCGGATCATAGAACTATGGATCTTGGCACGTGATTGTTGCGCATGCGTATAATTTTGAGGTTAGATAAGGAATATATTCGCGAAAACACATGCAAGCTGCTGTACATCCATTATAATACGGTTCTAAATCCAAATTTTTTTTTATCATTAAACTATTATATCACTTCACGCATGGCCCTTCGCTCGCTATGGAGGCTCAACGAACAGGGACTAACCAAAACTAACCCAAGGCATAGCCAAAATCAGGAAAAAACGCAGTACAATCCAAGCTTACATCTTTTCCAACAACGATTCACACAAACAATAATTATTTACTGGCACTATTTGTACTTAAATCCAATCGGTGAGCAGCAGTAAGATATTCAGTCTAAAATATAATACGCATGCGCAACATTAAGGCCCGAAGTTCCAAAGATCAAAGGTCCGGCTAGATGCTAATGTACTTGATGCCGATAGCATACCCTAATTTCCGAAGGCACACAGCCAATCATAATCGAAAAATTTGCTTACTAATTTAGAATATCTAATAATCTAATATTTCACTTCATGAATGGCCCTGCGCTCGCTTCGCTCTCTACGGGGGCGCAACCAACACACTAACCAACATTAACCCAAAGGCATGCCCACAATGAAGGAAAAACTTTTTACGAACATAACCTTGAAACTCTTCCGGTCCTACCGTCGTAGGATGAGCACGTTGGAAACGGATTACAGAATTCTGCACGCGTAGTGGAAGCCATTTTGCTTAGAAAACGTGTTTCAATCCTGCGGGGAGAGTCCGAAAAGTCGTGCCGGTTGTATAGTGTAAGGGGTGGGTCACGTATTGGAGGGTGATTCCTACTAGGACTCCAGGGTTATTTCCGTTCGCGGTAGCGTGGCCTGTGGGTGGTCGGGGGTTTATCCTGCGGGGATTTGGAGTCTCTGACAGAAAGTGGTTATACCCACAGTGTGCGAAGCCCCCTTTCATAGGAACTCAGTCGTGCAATTCATTTGCTGATATTTACGTACAAGTCGGGAATCACCAGGGGCACATGCCCGTCTTACTGGAGGCTCCCACCGAATAAGGCCCTTCAAACCGGAATAACGTGTAACGGATGTAGAAGGGTAGCTCTACCTTTCCCTAAGCGCCGGACGAAGGGCGGTGCTGGCGTATTGCCTAGTAGCAGAGCCATTGGTTCCCCGAAAGGGGGACTGAACAAAAAAGGAACAGGAACAGGAAATAACCTTGAAAAATATATAAAAAAACACCGATGGGAATCAAACTCGGGTCGCCGCGCCGTATCACAGGTACAGGATCTGACCGCTACACCACCAGAGCAGTTGAAACCAATTTATTGCACCGTAAAGACATGGGTGTGCGTTCGGATATTAGGGTATGCTGTTGCCGATAAGGAAAGACTGGGAGCTATCGATTAAAGTGAAAGAAGTAGATGTTAAGCTATTTTAATAGTAAAAATCTCGTCTACGGTATTATCCGCCGTACGATATTACCCCTCGCTCCCCTAGCAAAAATATGTCACATTTGTAAAGCTTTGAAATTCAGCCATTTTTCCGATTTACCTCCTTTTGTACGGTTTAAATTTATATTGAAATCGTGTCATTCTTTTACCTGCGTTCGCGTAGCCTACTTGTCTGACGACAGTTGATGCAATATTACATGGTGTGGTTCTAATTTCGTGGCATTGCCCGAACAATCTTGATGTATTTTCAGTTGGAAATAAAAACCACTCTGAAAAATATTACCTTTATCTCTGATTTATTTGATCCGTTGGGGGTTGGCTCAAATCAAAGAAAATTAATACTATTTTCTTTGTCAAACCAACCACATGTCCGCAAAAGTGTGTTTTTTAAAATTTTTAAACTTGAAGAGGATAGCGCCTCAGAAGGAGCTAAAGTAGGTGATACTCTACAAATTGCAACGCCTGTGAACCAGGAGCTTTCCCCCGAGAGTAATGGCTCTGTGAGCGGGGTACCAAGCAGGAGTAGAATATCTGTGTTACATGCAAATATGCAGAGTGTTCGTAATAAATTGACTGAACTTGAGATAGTCCTCAAGGTTAGCGTATTTAATTGTTTTTTGTATAAATGAGCACTGACTAAACTCAGATGAATTTTCAGTGATAGCACTGGAAGGATACAGGGCTGCTTCTGGTTTTTGCAGGTCTGTGAGGGGTCATGGGGGTGTGGCTGTTTACTTGCGTGATGACACTGATTTTGTCGAACTTAATATTTGCAGGTTCTCGGAGGAGCAGAACTGCGAAGCAGCGGGTGTATTTTTAAAGCATTCTGCAACCCAGCTCATTACTATTTACAGGTCCCCCACTGGAGACTTTGACTGATTTTTAGAAATGTTCCATGTCCATTTTTCCACACAAGATAGTAAGGCGGTGGAGCTTTGCAACTTCTTCGAGGCATATGGGATGCACGGCACTGTGGGTTTTCCCACCAGGGGCGATGTGTGTCTGGACAATGTATTCACTAATATAGCTCAAAGTTGTTCTGGTTCTGAACCATTCAATTTACACCATGTATCAGATCATGATGGTATTGTTTTCAATTTTGACACTCTATGTTCACATAAACAGTCCAAAATTAGAATAAATTATAGACACGGGACGGATGGAGGCTTGTTTCGGATGTACAGCACAATTGAGGCGGTTAACTGGGATTTTATTACCAATCTTGAAATAATGTCTATTGAAGAAAGGTTTCGCCGTTTTCTGGATGTTATTGCTGGCGCTGCAGAGTGTTGTTTTTTCCACTTAAGTCAAAGTTAGTGGCCAGCGGGAGGAGGAACGTTGCAGTGAACTGGTTTAATGGCAGGCTTCGTGATATGAGAGACAGGCTCCATAGTCTGGTCTCTATTAACAGGAGGAATCCTATTTTGGTAACAAGGGAGGAGATCAATAATTATAAAAAGTCATACAGAGCTGAAATATGCAATGCTAAAAAATCAGCATATGATGCATATATAGTTAACTCTGCCAATCCGCGGATTGCTATGTGGGACATATTGAAGACCTTAGCATATGATGCATATATAGTTAACTCTGCCAATCCGCGGATTGCTATGTGCGACATATTGAAGACCTCCACGGCATCATCGACTTCCCAACTCTCTGAGATATTGAATGCTCAAACGTTTAATAATTTTTTTATAAATATCGCTGGTGACGTTATAGCTGGTGTACCAGCTACAGACAAAACCTTTCAAGACTTTCTGCCTAACTCATTTACTAATGCTTCGTTTTCCTTTAAACCAACAACCTTTAATAAAGTAAGGGACAAGGTTTTATGCTTAAAGAATAGTACAAGTAAAGACTGTTATGATCTCAACACAAGGATTATCAAGACACTGAGGAAACTTCTGATCTTGCCGTTAACCAGACTAATTAATTTTTGTCTTAATGATGGGATTTTTCCCTCTGTCCTTAAGATTGCCAAGGTGATCCCAATCTTCAAAAACAAAGGGTCTCCTGATGACGTTACCAATTATCGCCCAATATCATTATTGCCAACTTTTTTTTAAAATCTTTGAACCCATCTTAAAAGATCAACTAAATGACTTTTTTGAGGGAAATAACTTATTTTTCCAGGGTCAATTTGGATTTCGCAATAAAAAATCCACCACACTGGCGATTAATAATTTTACCGATCACATAGCGGAAGGTATGGAGGAGGGTTTGGACACCTATGCATCTTTTTATGATCTCACAAAGGCTTTTGACTGTATGTCGCATGACATTCTGCTGCAAGCTTCTGTATTATAACCTTGACATCAAAAGTATATCTCTTCTTAACTCTTATCTTTCCGAGCGTACTCAGTATGTTTCCTACAACCGCAGTGTATTTCATAAGGGGCCAGTTGAGTGTGGTGTACCACAGGGGTCGGTATTGGGTCCATTATTATTTTTAATTTATATAAATGACTTGTCAAATGTTCAAAATAACTCAAAGTTAATACTATTCGCAGATGATACAACCAACATAATAAAGTATCACCCAACTGACCCCGTAGTGTATATTGTTGGCGCCACGCAGTCCAATATACTGGATTGGTTTCTGGCAAATCGCTTGAGATTCAATGCATCAAAGACTCAGCACCTAAACTTCACACTAAGGCTACACAATCCTGATATTCCCTGTGATCCTCACGTGAGGTTCCTCGGTGTGTTTCTTGATTCAAGACTAACCTGGGAGGAGCATGTGTTGAGGCTCTGTGGTAAATTATTGCGCGTGACTCATTTGATTAGGGTGTTTTCACGTTGCGTGTCTGTGTCAACGCTGATTACGGCCTATCATGGGTATTTTGTCTCCAATATGTCGTACGCTGTTCTTACCTGGGGTCTGGGGTCACAGCGCCCATTCAACTAAAGTTTTTAAACTGCAACGCAGGCGCGTGCGTGGTGTTGTTGCGGGATTGAGATGACGAGACTGCTGTCGACAGAGCTTTCTGGACCTTCAGATACTCACCTTTCCATCGCGGTATATTTCGAATTGCCTAATGCATATGAAGGCCAACATTACTACTTTTGCCGCTCACAGTGACATCCATGACTATGCTACCCGAAACGCGGGTGAGATACTCCCGGGGTTCCACAGGCTCTCAACGACCAGGAGGGGCACTGACTTCTACTGATTCTGATTAATACATAAAGAAAGTATTTGTTAAGTCAGTATTTTTTAGTTGCGTTTTGTGGCGAATAATTTAGTTCTATGTTTTATTGTATTCGTGACTCTGCGCAAAAATAAGCCGCAAGCAATATAATCACAAAAAATTGAAAAGTTGGTTGAAATATTGAATAGTACTGCCGAGTGTAAAACACGAGCGAAATGCAATTTTTGTTGCACAATGTTTATTTCATAGAATTGCATTAATTGGCGCTGCCTTAAGTTATATAAATGATGCCTTACCAAAATCGGATGTTGATGAATTATTGTAATTTTTAAACAAATTTGCCAGAAGAGACGTTATTGTAAAAATTTGGTTCCGGTATACGGACGTTCTCAAATATTTGAAAAACACTGATTAGATAAAACCGGACTGGCGAAATCCGTGTCGTGACCAAAAAGCTGGTCATTAGATCGACATTATATGATTGTGTTTATCTCCCATTCTTAGCGGCGTTCATCTTTATATTTTGTCTAATTTCAAGTAAATATTAGAAAAATATACTTTTCACATGGCAAAGTACCTATACCTACGTTTCACGCGGAAATCTAGGAGACGGCTTTCACTGTTTGGCCAATTAAACCAATTTCATTTGGTTTATTTTTGACAATACGTGACAGGGATTACTTAACAATTATTCTAATATTGTAACAGTCCAGGAGGCAGTGAATTCTTGTGATACTTATTTTCTTAATCGCTGTATATCTCTTAGTTTGTTCTATTGGTGACACTAATTAAGGATTGTTGACTCTGGCAAAAATTTCCTGATGGGTTCCAATGTGTCGGCTTATTTTCCTCGTTATAAATTTTTTGCATTTCCTAAAGTAGGTCACGGAACTTACGAAAAAAAGCAATAATCTGACATCTGACATATTTTCAGAACTGCCAAAATAAGGGAAAATAAAAAAAATCAGTTTTTCACCTGCCAGACGCATTTGCCATGTTTACAGATCAGACACACTTTTCTTAAACTTAACTTTAATATATTATACTCTTACTACTAAAACCATATATGAAAACAATTTTCGTCAGTGGAAAAAAAAGTGCAGCGCATTTGTATCTTCTGACGCATTTTCCGCCTCAACCCATCGGAACTCCAACCCCCCTCTATCCCTATAGAAAATATTGCTCAGAATTGCTAACTGAACAATTCTATCGATTCAAAGATTCAAAGATTTTATTATCCAAGTTATACATTACATATAAATAATGATAAATTGGTCACATCACATTTAAGTAATACACTATTTAAAATTTCAGTAAATATAGTTAACCTATCTACCACATCTCTGGATGGAATATTCAACTAGACTCCACAAATTGAGACTGTGTTTGACATATTACCATCCTGTATAAGGCTGCATGTACAGTCTTATCAATACAAAATAATCTAATGTTTGATATACAGGTATTTTGTAAAGCTAAAATAAAGTATAATAATATAATATAATAAAATAAAGTTAAATTAAATAAGGGAGGGGGGAAAGAAGCCACGGAGAGGCACAACTACCAAGAACAAGCAAGCGAGGGAGACAAAATCAAGAGTTTATCCCTTCATTATGACACAGAAACGTTGATAATTTTCAAAAATAATGTGTTTAGTTAATACTTTGTGTTTATAAAATGTATTCTTGTTTTTTGATAACATTCTAATTTCCAGTGTGAGTAAATTGAAGAATTTAGGGGCAAAAAATAAAAAGTTTCTTTACAAATGTGATTTATTAAAAAATGGCGTTTGAAGCACTTTGTTTAATACAGTACAGATCTGGTTTGATACAGGTGATCAGTCTGTGTGAAAATGTTCCCAATTTTCAAAAAATATAGAATACAGCTGTAAATATATATTCCGCGTAGATTTAGCATTTTATTTTCTTTGTAAAGTAATTCTGTAGAATATCTGTTGGATTTATAATTTATTATGTTTAACATTTTATTTTGACAAGTTTTTAAGATATTTATTGCACTATTAAATGATCCACCCCATACAACAATACAGTAGCGCAATACGGATGCAACCAGTGAAAAATAGACAGATCTCAATAGTTTAGCACCCAGAATATTTCTCAATTGATAAAACTTGTAGCACATTCTTCTGATTTTTTTGGCCGTCTCTGCAATGTGCTCCGTCCAACGAAGATGCTGATCTAAAGTTATACCTAAATATTTAATATGGTTCACTTTTTGAATTGAAGAGCACATACATACACCATTATAATCGATGTTTGGTAACTGGAAAAATAAACTCCAAAAAAATTCATTATCTCTTGGACTATAAAGGAATCTCGAAGAATTCGCAAGTTGAGTTAAAAAATGCAGGTATTATCAAGAGTAAAATATAACATTTCATGCAGTCGCAGAAAAAGTTTAATCTGCAACGTGTGAGAAAATAATTTTTCAGAGTCTTGTGACTTATAAATGACATTCATATACGGCGCGTGTGCTAAGCGTTATTTTCAACACTTGTTCCATAATAGGTATACTATTTTTCATATCTTTATTTCCGGTCCGGGCAGTTCTCCGAAAATAGTTCTTCGGCAGTCAATTATTCGAAAGAAAATTCTTCGAATGAAAAATTATTCGAATAGCTAATTCTTCGAACGTAAAATTTTATCGGAAGAAAATTCTTCGAACGGAAAATTATTCGAAAGAAAAATTATTCAAAAGAAAAATTATTCAAAAGGAAAATTCTTCGAATGGAAAATGTATCTAAATTTTGAAGTCTGGATTAGTGTGGGTTCATTTCAATTAGTTTAACCTAGTTTTTGTAAACTTGGGTTAGTTTTGATTAATATGGAATTTATTGCTGGAATAATGAGAAAATTTTTGATACGAATTACATATTTTTCATTTCGAAAAAAATAAATTTTCTACCGAATTTTCTTCGGTAATAATTGGATAGGCCCATCATAAAAGTTCATAATTTTTTACACTTCCAGCGATTCTAAATTTGAGAGAAACTTACATCGGGGCATATTTTTTATAATTTGGATTGATTATACAATAATTACTTCATGATGTTTTGCATTTCTAGGAATTCTGATGCATGAAAGTAAATTTGAATAAAAATAAATTGGCGGAAACAAGATTTTTTTGCATATTTTTTTTATAATCTTGGTTAATTTGTTTAAAAACCAATGAAACTTCTAAAAGAAAAGCGCCTCATGTGTGTGTTTTTATTAGCTTGGTCAGTTTCGGTTCTGGCATCTGGAATCTGGAAATGGTGAGAGGGTGGCCTTAAAAAACTACGGCACTTAAGCCCCATTGGACCCCCTGTGCATCCTCCCTAGGTCCTTTAATCCATCTAGGTCATCGGCCAGCCTAGTTTTGTAAAGAAGGCGGCGATGTTGCCCGAGAAGGCTGGCCATGGTTGGCCATCGTTCTCTCAAATGGAAATAGCGCCGCAATCGCAGAACAGATGCTCTACTGTTTCGTCCTCCTGTTCACAGCCTCTGCATAGAGTTGTCTCGCATAATCTCAATATGTAGAGATGCTATGTTCTGTTACCTGTAGTATTTGTGTCCGTTTTCTTTTTAACACTTGTATTTATGTTATTAAGACGTTTTTTTAAGTTGTGCTATAGTAACTTCTTTCCCAAGACCTTACTGGTACTCCTCTTTTATTTCTTTCCAGCATTTCTCCTTTGCTGTTACCGTTTTGCGTAGCAGAGATTTACTCAATACCACCTTATGTTTTTTCAGTAAACTCACAAAAAATTTCTTCTGGTATTTGTCTTTAGGCTCTTCAAAACTTTTGTCTTCACTCGACATTTTTGCTCGAAAGAATGTAATCAAACAAATCAAATAGGCACTAGCACATCAGTCAACTAGGTAAATATTATTTTTGATTAATTCTGCTAAATTATTCCGCCGAACCACAACAAAGCAAATACTTTTCATTTTCAATTAAACACTTTAGTACTCCTAAGTAAATATCTTTAATTTTCAAGTATACTTGAAAATATACTTGATGTAGATTGTCCAGTCAGAATCCCCGCCATGAGCCGTAGGTTCTTCCTTGACATACTCAGGTATGCCTTTGCTGCAGACTCATTGGGGTAGCTTAGTAGCTCCCTGGCAAGTCGATAGCTAGTTGTTACATCCCATTTTGCCCTAAAGTCTTTATAGGTGATCTTTTTTATCATATGTATCAACGTCGCCATAGGTAGGTTTGAATGACCAGCTCCCATGATGTTTGAACCGGCTGGCTTCCTAGCCAACTTATCCGCTAATTTGTTGCCTTCGCACTGTGCATGTCTTTAACCCATCACACATAAATTCTGTTTTTGTGGGTGGCATCCTCCAGTGAATTCTGGCGTTCCAGTAATGACCTGGATGTAAATTTATAACTTTTCAGGGCCAATAGTGCTTGTCTACTGTCCGTGTAGATTTTAATAGGCTTGTCCTCAGTATTCCTGCGAAGACTCTCGTTTGCGGCTTTAAACTATACCAAATCGTCATAGAAATGGCAAACAAGCTGAAGAAACGAAAATCTCAGTTAGCTCATGTCATGTTTCAAAATTTAGTTGAAGATTTCCAAAATAAAGAAATATTAGCGTATTTGAAAGGTGTTGCCTCAAACATTAATTAATTTATATATTCATTGATTGTTTTTTATTTCACGTTTTAATATTTTATAATAAATTAATTTCATTTTTGTACTTTAATATATCTAATTTAAACAAAATCTAAAAATAATATTTTCCGTTTGAAGAAAATTCAGTTCGAAGACTTTTTCTCGAATATGTAATTGTTTTTCCAAGAATTGTTTTAGAATAACAGAATTGTCCGGAACCCCTTTCTTTTGCGTTAAATCTTTGAACTTTACTATCTGCCACTATTTTAAGCCAGTGTATCTTTGTTCTTACTTTTTTGAACATCAAGTTTCAGTGTAACCTATAATTTATTTATAAAGAAAATAGCCACATAATGATTCTTTGAACTTGAATGATAAACCAAGTGATAAACATTACTTTACAGTAACTTCGTAATTTTTTGGATTGAGTAAAAAGTAGCTATAATAAATACCATTACCTTTGAAAAGTAAATCGCTACTTCCTTATAATAACGTGTTACTTTAAAACTAAGGCGTTGCCCTAAGGCCTGTTTCACACATATACGGTGGCCGTCCAAACGGCGCCGTTTACACGGCTAAAGGACGCATGAAATAATGAGTGCTTTCACATGCACCGGAGCCGTGTGTGAGACAACATAATAGAACAGCGCCGTTCAAACGGCGCCGTTTGCGCGGTCGCCGTGTATGTGTGAAACAGGCCTAAAAGTAATACGTTTAGATGCGGTTTACCTGGAGAGTAAGCTGGTGAACGTGTTGCGTGAACACAAACGTTACATGGCGAGACGAACCTTACAAAATGGGTAATACCGTAAGACGATTGAAAGTGGCGAGACAGATATACCGCGATTCGCAATTTTTTTTTCGGCTCGTACACAATTCAATCGAATCTATAGTATAGATGTTCCAGCATTCGTGTTAGCAAATTTGCATAAAATAAAAGTGTATAATTTATTCTACCAGTCAAGTCGTGTCAGCGAATCTACATAATATAATAATATTATTTTGTTTTGTGCGGATGAAGTTTCACTTCTGGAGTATATTCCAGAGGCACACTAATTTTTATATGAAAGTAACTTTAAAATCTAAGTAACGCGTTATTTTTGAACAAAATTAATTGTAAAGTAATTCGTTAGTTTTTCAAGTAACGATGTCAGCTCTGCAAATTGGATATCACATTTTATTCACAGTGGAATAATTTAATCGTTTTTGTCGCAATTTCCCGGATTTCCTCCAAACGAGGATGCAGAGAATACGAAAAATAACTACTACTAAAAACCCAGCAATAAACTCAAATTAACCCAAACCCCTAACAAAAATTCAAAAACAAACTACATTAGCAAACCCACCGATAAGACTTAAACTTTAAACGTGATATATGTTCCATATAGACTTCAGCATTAACGTATTTGTTTATTTATTTATATATACAATTTCAGCCTTTTTTCTTTTATTTTAGGATTTCACATCGCCAGCCTTTATTCAACAGGCATCGTACGTTTTGATAGCGGTGGGCGCCTTTATGTTTTTGGTTAGCTTTTTGGGATATTGCGGAGCTCTCAAAGAATCGCAGTGCATGCTGACCGTTGTAAGTACATATTTAATAAATAGCCTTTATTTTGTCATAAAACACTCAGTTTCTAAAAATGTAATACCTAATTAGATTTAGCAGATATGCACTTAAGAATTTAGGTGTATGCACATAAATATCGGAACTTTTTGTCAATAATAAGCACGAAAAACTGAAAATATGAAAAAAAAAATCGCAACAAAATTTTGATAATAAACTTAAATACATCTATACAGAATCCCATTGAAAAGTGACACATTTTGAATGCTGATATCTCGAAATCTAAAAAAGATATCAAGGTGCGGTTTTCACTAGTTGTCTTACAATTACCATAAGTTTTTTTCTGCTTGCCACATTTTAATATTTATCACAAGACTGTAAGAAAAAAATGCCCTTTTTGACATTATATTACTGGTAAATTTTAAATAGAACACCCTGTATATTTTTCCCTCGTTGGATGGTCTAACAGTTCGTCTTTTAAAAAATGTATAGTTTGTTCATATTTATTTTAGTTTTCTAGGAGTTATTTGTATACATCTTGCAAACGGCATATGGCTTAAATAATCTTCCATTTACTTAGTACTTAGTTGTTGGTAATGTTTCTTACAACGTTGCTAAATCTACTCATATTCTTACAGAAAATTTTAAATTACCAGAATATGACTGCAGTAGTTCATTGTGTAAAATGTTCGCAAGATATGGAAACAATTTGTGATGCTAAAATTAGGTTTAAACAAAACTTCTTAACTTTCTAATAATTTTTTTTATTAACACAGGAGATATCGTCAAAATGTCTAATAAAGCAGCTGCTGAATACGCCCGCCGTCAACTTCAACACATTTAGAAAGGCTAAAGAAAAGAATTGATGTAGGAACTTAGCATTATTTCCTGAGGAATCTCTTATATTGCATTTCTTATGTTTTGTTTGAGATCTTCCAAACTTTCCGGTAATGGGTTGTAGTACCTCTCCTTTATGTACCCCCATAGAAAAAAGTCTGGAATCGTCAAATCCTGACAGTATGGAGCCCATGTAATTGGACCTCCCCGGCCTATCCATCTATTTGGTATCGCTCTATCTAGAAAATTTCTAGCAACAATAGAATAATGTGCAGGTTGCTGAAAGTAAATTTGGTCTATGATACCTTCTTGCTGAAGTTGTCGGAAGAAGAAAATCTCTAACATGTCTGTATAATTCGCACCAAAAACCGTATTTTCCATAAAGAAAAATGGACCGTAAATTTTAGTAGGATATTGCGCACCAAACATTCACTTTTGGAGAGTCCTTTTCGAATTCTAAGAACTCTCGAGGATTACTTTTCCCCCAAATACGGCAATTGTGCTTGTTTACTCTTCCATTCAAATGAAAAGTTGCCTCATCCGACATAATTATTTCTGTATTTGGGTAATTTCGTACTAAAAGTAAAATTGTCTCACACATGTTATACCTTTTGTCATAAGCATGAGGTTCAACTTTTTTGGAACGTTTGAATTTTGTATGGTTAAAATTTTATTATTTTTATTAGTTGCTGAACTTTTGCTTTTCTTACCGAAATTCGGTAATTATTAATGTTTAAAAATTCTCTTACGGCCAGTATTTCATCCAGTAATATGTGTGTGCTCTGTAGTTATCTCGCCGTTGATTTTTCGCCAAAGACCCAGTTCTAAACTTCTGCAGCCATTTCAAGATTGCGTTCCTTGATTTAGGATTTTTCTGATACATAGTTAATCTACGTCTCGTAATCATAATTGATTTAGTTTCAGTATACATTAGTACTGTATGCGTTTGTTCAGTGAAATGAAATATTTTTCAAGGGGAGCTTAATGCATACTTCAAAACCAAATTTACAAATTTGACAATTAAATTAATGACTGATGCCAGACGTATTCATTTTGTTTTTCAAGGCAAACCTGATACCTATTTGATCAAAAGAAATAAATCCGTTGGAGAAATGGCACTACATTTTTTTACTACTAACATGATAAATCACCATTATTTACTCCATTCCTCAAATGAGAAGTAACATTTCTCACCCTAGGTAAATAATAATATTAAAAAAAACCTAGGTCAATAATGAAACGGAAACGGAAAATGTCAAAATGTCAAACTTGTTAGTTTGACAACTAGTTGTCATTTCGGATTATTTGAAAAATGAGTAGGAAATGATTACCTAATTTCAAAATCTGATCAATTCCAATAACAAGGATTGTATCAGTGCTATTAGTAATAGTAAAATTAGTAAAAAATTATATACAGTATGACTCACTTTTCATGACTTCCCATAGTATTCTTATTAATACTAGAATGTACACTCTCTTCGATTTTTCTGGCAACAAATCGCTACTTGCGGTAGTTGCTGTCCCTCTAAGTTCAGGAGAGGTACATACTTCCATATCTAAACCACTCTCACTAAAATTTTCACCCATTTTCCAATTATTTTATTCAGACGTTACGGTTTTAACCTTTAGATAGCGTCTATCTTTCGGAAAATGACATTTAAAATTAAATTCCTTCTGTCAGTTATAGACAACTGAACTTTCAGGCTACCTGATATTTCGAACTATTTGAAAAATAAGTAGAAAATGACTAATATAAAAACCAAATCGAATCAAATATGGTAATATTTCAGTGTTAGTAGTAAAAAAAATTCTATATATACCTCGGTTGAAAAGGCCATTATTAACCTCGCACATTATATCCTTCGGCGCTACGCGCCTCAGGATATAAAAGTGCTCGGTAAGTAATGGCTTACTTCCCAACCTAGGTATATAATATACTATATTATATACTGACTTAAAGTGTGGCAAACTTATTTGGAACAGCGACGTCTGAGAAGCAAAGAGAGGAAAAATTACTTGCAGCCAATCGCCTTGATGCACTTTGTCACGAGGACGAGGGGAACTTGACGCACTTGTTGCCGGATGTATCGGGCAAATAGATATAAATGTCGCAAATTTATTTAAATTGATAATGTGTAAAATAGATTATGAATTAAAGTTGAAGTAATAGTAAAGTTCCAGTTTGGATATTACTTTTTGTTTTCAATGAGTTAATGAGTATATTAAATTATGTGTTTATCTAAATAATAGGTATAAATATTAGTTCTCAAAAAACTACTCGACAACATCGCCAATTTTTTGCCTGCATTCTTTCCGCTGTTCCAGTTATACTTGCCACACTTTATAAAGACAGATCCCCTCTCCTAACTGAGCTACAACTACACTGCTGATCAATGGCGTGGCACCAAGGTAAAATATAGATTAAACTTAAATTCAATTATCTCTAGAAATATTTGACCGATTTTATCGCGGTGAACAGATTCTTAAAAAGAAAATGTTTGAAAAACAGATTCCTGCTCCCATCTACCTTAACATCATCATAATTCTATAATACCGGGTGTTTTAAATTTACCACATATTATTTATAAATTTTTAAGCGTTGCCAAATTTACAGACGTTAGTTTTTTTACAGTTTCTTGCAAATATTAGTTTTGCTGGGCTCCTATACCGGGGCGTTTTTGACAATATTGATCTGCGGATGACAAATCAAAAAATACGAGGGTTTGTTTAGAAATTGCATTTATTGCGAATTTACTTGCTTAAAAGTACCAAACAACGAAACGTTCTGCATTGTACTATAATTTTTGGTATTCTTTATTTTTATATGATGAATTTTATGATAATTTATGCATTGCCATATACGGGGTTGAACAACGTTTCCCATACTTAGGAAAATTTACAATAACATTTAACAATTATGATATAACAACTGTAGTATTCAATAATTTTAGTATTTTGTTGACCCTCCTCGATTGCGTATTACATCTCTACACCGAATAGGCATGCTTAAAATTATATTGTTTAAAAACTGTTGATCTAGGAGATTCCTCTTTTCCAAAATAGCTTCTCTTAGCTGTTCACAATTTTTGAATCTCTTGATCTCAGTGACAGTTTTAACCCTGACAAAGCGTGTTCTATAGGGTTGCAATCGGAGAAATTCGACGGCCATATCATCCCATTTACTCCATTTGTGCCAAGAACTTTGTTGGCGATTTGAGCCCTGTATGGCCTGGCATGGTCGTCAACTAAGAGAAAACCCTCTCTGAAGTTCTGTGCAAATGGAATATCGATAGGGATAAGACAGTCAGTTCAGTAAAAAGTTCAGTTTTCCCATTAAAAATAATGCCTCCGAAAACAGTAAGACCCCCACCCCCAAATGTTACTCGATGATCCATATTTTCCTCTGTATATCTCTCATTTCGCCCTCTCCAAACAAAAATGCGCCCATTCGGAACTGTATAAATTTATCCTCGTCTCATCTGCGAACATGCAGTTTTGCTTTTCTGCATTCCACTCCCGGCGGCATATTTACACATCCTCACATACAATTGCACCAGGGTGCTGAAATCGGTTAGGTTTTGTAAGCGTTTGTAGCGCTACAAAAGCTCACTGATTTGGGCAAATGTAATACGCTGTTATATAATATTTCACTATTCGCATGGCCCTCCGCTCGCTTCGCTCGCTAAGGGGGCTCAAGAAAAGGAAAGTAATCAGGTGCTAACCCAAACTAACCCAAGACGTACCCAAAATCAAGAAAAAAACTGTTTAGAAACTTAACCTAAAAAAAGCAACGGGGTTTGAACCCTGGCCGCCGATAGCCGCCGAATTGAGACCTAACCATCTAGACCTCTCGACCACTAGGGGAGGGCTCTTGCCGCAAATTGATTGCATCACGAAGACATGGCGCGATTAGGTGCCCAAGCGCTACAAACGCTTACAAAACCTAACCGATTTCAGCGCCCTGGTGCCGTCGTATGTTAGGATATGTAAATATGCCTCCCGGCGGTTGAGCGAATTGGCGCCTAGCAGCTCGATGATGTGGTCTCATTAACAGACATGCGGCACTACGTCTTGCTCTAGAACATATTACAATTTTTTAGCACTTCATAACTGAAAGATAAAAAACTGCATATACAAATCTTAAGCCAGATTCGTGTAACATTCTTCTTACTGTTATATTTGATACATTAACTTGAATCACAGCATGCAGACTTGTGTTAATTCTTTTGGAACTGTTTGTCCTATTTCGTGGGGCTAAGATCGTTACATATAGAGCTTGACGATTACTTAATATCCTGGGCCTGCCGCCGCTATGCCTGTAATTAGACTAGCTACATCTTCGTGACTCATTCCATCCAATACTAAACCACAGTATAGGCAAGGAACAGTAACGTCAGTGAGCTCAAATCCCTTGAAGTACTGAGATCAAAGAGCACCGGCAGGCACCTGCTTGCTTGACTTTGCCGTCGTTAGATCACGTCCTATACGAGGGGACGTGCATTTCGTTAAATTTTATTGTCGCATGGAGTCAGTTTCTACTAATAAGTCATTTACAATTTAATTATTTTATAATTTCATTCGACACTCTAATTTTAATATATTTAGAAATAATATTTAGATTATAGATGCTTCACGACAGGTTCTTAAGAATGTGTGAAAGTTCAAATGATAATAAAACAATAAACAATGCATTTAATAACAAGTTTTGTGTAATGTAGCTTATAGTACAAAAATATTAATCGAAATTGAAGACAAGTTTAGTACAAACCCAAACTAATATAATTCTAAGGTACATATTTAGTAACCCAAAACATAATATACGCAAAGTTGGTTTAATAACTTTTTTCTACGACTGCCCTGAAAATAGACAAAAACGCACTAACAACTGCTCTTGAAAACTGGACATTTCAGATATCGTGTGAAAAGTATACTTTGCGCACGGCGTATGCAAAGTATACTTTTCACACGGTTATTCGGGTATTTAGATTAAAGGGCTTCGTCTCCGATTTAGTGCTTCGCCCTCAGAGATCCCATTCCCAGGTCTCTAAAAAAGGGGGCCCAATTTTAGGGCTTCACCCCCCCAGTAGCACATTTTCGCAAAATTGTAGAAAATGGGACTCTCATACCAGGGCCCCCCTTTTAATGCTTGGGGCCCAATGTTAGGGCTTCGCCCTGGATCTCCATTCCAAAATCTGTAAAAATGGTCCTCCCGTGCCATAGGCTCCATTCTAGGGTTTCGGCCCCCTGGGGCCTCATTTTAGGGCTTCGCCCCCAGAGCCTCTTTTTCCAAATATATAGAAAATAGAGACCCCACACCGGTGGCCCCATTTTAGGACTGTGTCCCTAGCTCTAGTTTAGCGAGAATCTCTTACTCACGTAGTTTCTTTCGCTAGGAATAAAATTTTCTGATAAATCAATAATAAAAATTTTCCCATATAGGTAACATGTAAGTTTCTACCACACTCCCAGTGGGGCACCCAGACCCTGTATGTAGCAGTCGTAGAAAAATTATAGTGTGCTACACGTGCCGAAAAGACTTTATGACACTCGTCTACGGTTCGTTTCACCAAACTGTCTCATTGGTGTGAAAAGTCTTATTTTCAGCACTTGTTGCACAATATACTATTTCTGTTTTGCGTTCAAAATGATTCCATTTGCGCAATGCGTGTCGAAAAGACCTTCTTTTCGATACGGCTTTTGTTGACTGGTTGCTAGGATATTAACAAAATTGTTCAATGTCAAGGCCCACTAGCAAAAATTTCGACATCGCTTTCAATGAGATTTCTAGTAATAAAGACACCAAAAATTATAATATGGCCGCCCAACTGTTGATCGGGATTAGATTAATAGTTTTCATTAAAAAACCTGTAAAATAGAAAAAAGAGTATAAAATACACGTTTTAAAAGACATTTAGCGCACTCGCACGTCACGTCGCACGTTAGGAAACTCCACGCAAGCGGGTCGTTTCCTAATTTAGTGATCATGCGAAAAAATATGGTATTTTAAAACAAGTATCTTAATATTACTATTTTTTCACTATTATAAAACGGTTCTTTATAGGCCGGAATCAATCCTATTGGTTTTGAAGGTCACGCAACGCAGCGTCTTAGACTTAAACTACATATTTTCAGGCCCATAATAGTTTTATAACCTGAGCTACAATCTCTTCTACAAAAATAAACGACCCCTTTATAGTCACCGCTCCCTTAACACCCGTAATTGAAATTTGGGGAAATGATGATGGCGTTTTTCCATTTGTAATTGCATTGTTTTGGTTTATTTAGATATAAAATATTTTCGTTTTTATTGGTTCCACCCCTATGCTATGAATGCGAACTATAAGTTTAATCTTACATTTTATGATTAGCACAAAACCAAATGGTTTGAAAAGGGAACATGATTGATTAAGGAATGTATGGAGTTATGAATAATATTTTCATGCCTAATTTTTATCTGATCCCTTTTTAAAAAACCAAGTAGGTAGGAATTTTAATTCTAGATAATATTTACTCATACCTGAAAGGATCTTTTGGGAATCTAAAAAATAACTTTTTACCATCAGTTTTATTGAAATAGTTATCCACTGCATAAAATCCAACCATCGTTATAGAAAACGCAACAACAGTCCCTAAATAATGTCTCCCTCGCCCTCGTATAATACGTTTGTGCTAAAACTCCCCAGAGTTTCTGCGAGTCTATGAGAAAACTGGATTGAACCGCTCTTACCTCAGGCGGCAAAATCAAGATTT
>MU182092.1:57764-85645 GCA_016904865.1 Pissodes strobi
CCATGTTCGCGCTAGAGCGCAAAATAAGGATCCACGGCATTAGTTGATTTTGCGATTTCATTTGAATTTAGTATGTAGTTATTTTGCGCGCGGCTGTAGAAAAAAGCATTTTTTTCTTACAGACTTGTGACAAATATTAAAATATGGCAACGTTGCAGAAAAACTTATGGTAATTTTAAGTCGATTAGTGAAAACCGCACCTTGATATCTTTTTTAGATTTCGAGATATAAGCATTCAAAATGTGTCATGTCACTTTTCAGTGGGACACCCTGTATATTGGAATTACGCATTATTAAAATCATACAGAGCTAATTATATGTTTTTGAAAACCTTCAAATTAAATGTGTGTCCTCTATCTGAATATATGCACTTGTATATAGAAAACGAACGTCAACGGATGTAACAGAATTTTTTTTTTAATTTGTTAATATATCTCGTTCCATGTTGGTACTTTTTGAAAATATTCATTTTAAAACATTGGCAGCTCTGATCAGGGTTTTGAACCCAAGGCTTTTTCAAACGTTTTTTTTTTTATTTTTCTATTTCAACTACGTCTTGACCCAGCGAATTTATCTATTAAGTCAGTACGCTATGTAAGCGGCATTTGCGCTTTTTTATTTTAGTAGTTGTTTTCGGCAGGAAACTATAATTTGCTTTTAGCAAATTATAGTTCTTCTTGAAGGGGCTCGCTTTTAAACATTAGTTTCGCAAAAGAAACGGCCCAAGAATCATCGTTCAAGAATTATACTTTTTAATTCGACAAAATGACCTGCATAACAAACCGTATAGCCAAGTTCGTGATCTAGTTAAAACTGGCTGTAGGTGGGTAGCCTTTCTCTGTACAGCTGGATTCTTAGCAATGCTTTGCGAAATAATTTTTTCACTTTTAATACTAACTCGTTGACATACGGAAATATGTTTCTGATTTTCTCAGCAACTTTATTAATACCGTAAGCTAAACATGTCACATGAATCAAATTCAGTTAAATTATCTTTAAATTATTTCCAGCCTTAAGTATTTAGAGAGCAGCATATGACCAAAATATTAAATGCTTTTCGTGAGGTATAGATAGCATCGGGAAGAAAAAAAAATGACAATTCATCTTGAACAAAACGTGATGTTGGCAATGAATTGGCCTTTTTTGTTTGCTTTGAACCTAAGCTCTTCAATCATTATATGATAATCAGTGGTTTCATCCACACAAGTGTAAATATAATTATTTCTTATTTCAAATCTAGTTTTTTGAATAAACTATAAGGAATCAATATTGTTACGTTTTAAAGTTCGACTACTTGGCATGTTAAATTTACAATACTTCTAAAGAAATTACATAAACCTATAATTATCCTTACATAGCTTCAAGAGATATATTATATATTATTAAGACTTGACATAAGTCTTCGCTGAATGCATCTTGCTCTGTAGTGTTTTTGGAAGCTGTTTGAAAATACCGTTAAAGCGATTGTTGAACTTTTTGCCCGGAACCATTGTTCTATCCTTTTTTGCTACATGTGTGGTAGTTTTCACATGTTGGTCTATTTGAAAATTTTTATCTTGATATCTAATACAATAGAGAAAATGATCTTTAAGATTTAATTGACATTTACAAATTCCCTTGCCTCTCTTATTTGATTAAAGAACACGTCTGAGTTGAATGTAAAACAGTGCTCAACTAGGCCTTGTTCCACATTCAAATTATTAAAAGCAGTTAAAACTATTCTGCCTTTTTACCCTCACCATTTACAATGTTGGGTGTTTCCCAACGACATTGTTGTTTTCCGGCCATTTGGTCTGAGAGAAGAGACATGTGTTCTCGGTGACATTAAACATTGGAAACCCAGAAATTTTGTTTGAAAATGATTCTTTATGCACATTTTCTCAAATTTTTCTACAATTGTGTAATGATATTTAAAAATGCAAATTAAGCAACATTCATATTTGCCCAACTATAATAGTAGTAATCTAAGAATTCATTAATCGCCTACCTTCGACAATCCATGAGCAAATAGTATCTGGTTAAACCTACTGGCTTATAGATAACTTCATTGGCTTTTAAATGTGCAAAACAGTTTTCAGAAAAAGTTAGGCTTTAAAGATACACAGGGTAATAATTAAGTGTGGTACAAAACCGACACACTTTTTAGGTGTAGGTAGGTACTCTACGTTCCCTGAAAAAGTTGATACTAATGTTCGATTCTCTACCCTATGCACGAATGAACCAGCTCTCCACGTCGGTTTGTGACTCACCGCATTTTGTTCTTGAATTTTTCTACGTTTTGTTCTTCTGACCAAGTTTTCTTTGTCAGATTAGTCATAAATAGTATCGTCTTGGGTTGTATGTAGAGATGGATCGTGATTTCACGTACCGTGATTTATCACGGCGCCTGAACTCGGAACGGTTGGTCACCATGACAACTTATTAGAAATCACGGTTCTCCCCGTTTGTGCACTAAGGAATCTGTAAGTGATAATCGCGACTGCGAACTGGCTAACTACAGAGGCGCGCCGTGACCGTGTCGATATATTTAAACGCTGCCGCTAATTCGACAACATTCGACTGCTGCTATGCGTTAGTTCCGTTCTTGAAACGTTCTTTTTAGATATGCCAACGACAAAGTTTACAGAATAAATATATCTTTATTCTCTAGACTTTTCCAACGATCAAGTCAGGGTTCACGGTCCAGCCAGACACTTGTGGTTAAAAAATATTTGCCAAAATTGTATTAAGTTAAAAAAAACAAAGTAACATGTATTATTGTATTTCAAAGGTAATATAAAAATAAATGCATTACAACGCGTTCAAAAGGAAATACAAATAATTTTAATTTTAATGGTTTATGTTTATTTACATTTATTTTGAGACTATTGACTATTTGCCGCAGGTGCCGGCCGCTGGCTGATCAAAGCATGCCGACGTGAAGCAAAAAAACAGCTCCTCTTTGTTAATGCTTAATGCAGTAACGTGCCGTGGGTATAAGGGCGGGAGGGGCGAGCTATTTCGAGGGCGCCGAATGATGAGCCATTTGCAGTTTGCATTAAGGTGCGTACAGACTTGGCGAGACGAGCCCGAGACGCGCCGCGAGATGAGCGCGAGGCGCGCCAGGAGCCACGAGCGACCAAACGAGACGCTCGCGCGCCTTACTGCGATCCATAGATCGCGACGCGCCAAACTATATTTATTCATTTATTTGTAAATTGTTAGTCATCTAGGAAACATGGCGGATATTGTTGCTTATTTATGTATTGCCTATTGCTTGTTAGTAAAGTTCTTTGCTGGTCTTTTATTTAAAAAAGTGAAATGGAGAATATCTGTTTTTTATTGGGGTAAAATACTTGGTAGATAAAGTAAAACATTATGTGAAGCCCAACAAAACCCCACGAGAGTCTATCAAGAGTCAGACATCAAACAACCTAAAAATTTGGATAAATTGGTCAATATTATTTAACGAGAATATGGACGTTTAAAGTTCAGATAGTTTTTAACTATTTGATAAAAATGGACGTTGTTTATTTTTAAAAAGACAGCCTATATATTATTACTAAATTTAAGTATTTGTTGTTCTTATTAAGGTGTAATGCCTATGTCAATTAGTTACCAGTGCCCGTACTAAAACCATCTTTAACTTTTTTTCTCTTATTTCTGTACGTCGCAAGAAAAGAGGTAATTCTTCTTGCACTCTTCTCAAGTCTTGCCAGGACCCATGGCTTCCGCAATAGTAATCCACGAATCAATTTTTAAATTTTTTCTATAATAATATCTATCTTTGGGGTTCCATAGATTTGATTTTAATTGATAGAGCTCTATCAGCTATAACTGAGCATCCTCAATCCACTCCATCTTTGTAATAACTGAACAAAATAACAAATAACAAAATAAACGGGCCCTCGCTCGTAGTCGTCTCGTGGCTCGCAGCGCGCTGCACTTATAGCCGTCCACACTGAGCCTCAAGCATCCTTTGATGTTTCGTCGAAAAACCGACTGGCCCCCTATACGGCACGCTACTGGCTTAATGTACTCCGCTTTTTTATTAAAGGATTGTCGACATGTGTACTACGAATCACCCCTCGGTAAACGAAAACGGCGATAATATTTTAAAGTGTCGTTTAGGAGAATTTAAATATATCCAGTAGTTGGAAAAATCAAAATCACGGACGTGACTGAGTCACGGGTTTTTTAGACCGTGATTTTTGGGGAACGGTCACTGATCACTACCGTGACTGAAAATTGCTGTCACGCCCCATCTCTAGTTGTATGGATCTCGAAAGTTCCCGCTATGTCTCCGTTCTGATGGTTATTTGAAAAAAATATAATAATATGTCAAAGTTGCACAGTGTTTGGAGCTAATTTGACACCCTTTGAAATTTTAACAGAAGATGCATTTTAAACTAATGTCAAAGTTGCCTTGCTATTAGACGCATAATAAACAAATAGGTATGCCTGACAAACTTTTTTTACATTTTTATTGCTCAAAACAAAAACAACACATTTAATCTACCACTTTGAATTTGTTAACTTTGTCAAATCTTAAAAATATGCATCAACATTTTACAAAAATAAGATATTCTTATTGCCTGAACGCTTCTTACCTACGTTTAACGTGTACGTTTTTCCCTTAATAAAAAATAACAAAAATTTTAATACCACAATGATACAAAAAAAAACAGCTAAAATAGGTTTGCCATTTAAGAATTAAAGACAAAACATAAAAATTTTAATTTTTTGACCTTTTTTTCTTTACTGATTTTGTTTTCAGAGTGAAACGTTTTAGCATCCTCATTGTCATTGGAAAACGGTTCATCCTAATAGTTATCTAAGGCATCGCAAGCTGGACCCGTGCTGTTTAAATTGAAAATTCCGGAAATACATTTTTTGCATCTCACACATTAAACCCAGTCAGTTTTTTTCTGTAGTTTTTAAAAAGCATGTAGCAAATGCTACCGACATTTAAAGTTCAAATCGCTTTTGCCCCTCAAATTTGCTTTTGATATGTTAATAGGACGTGCTGTAGGTTTCTGCACTTTTTCTGCAACCACTTTTGATGTCATCTGCTTTCCAGCCTCAAACTTCTTTCTCCTGCTTCATTTCTTGGTGTTCGCCTGTTCCCCTATTTTTTTTTTAAATATCCACCAACGTGCAGCACTCGTGTAGCTTCTTGCTCATCTTCCGGCAATCTTCCAGGAACCTTTCTCCAGACATCATTAACATTCATTGGACACAAACCTGTCATTCTGAATCCAGATAATAAATTTGCGTAACGAAATGAAATGTCTGGGTAGAGTTCCGCAGGGTCTGCTTTTCTTTAGCCCTTTTTCTAATATTTCGCGCCATGTCCTCTCGAAGGGTGCAAACACAGTCACATCTAGTGGCTGCATCAAATGTGTAGCGTTGGATGGAAAGGGGCACATGTATATTACATATTATTTTCTAGGGTTTTTTTAATAACCTGTGTTGAAAAATGGCTGACTGGCCAGGGTATCGTCAACTACAACTACTCGTGTTTCTGGTTCCTTGGTTGCTTTTGCGTGTCGTAAGAGAGATTTAAAAAACCATTGCTCAAAACAGTTTATGTAAAATTATCCGGATGAGCTGTTTCCATATACAGTACCGGGGGGTTCTCCAGTACACCAGTTTTCATATAGATTGGAACTTTTTTTGATTGTGATTGTGTTTCTGTAAGGGCTAGTATGCGTGGTCTATTTGCTGGTAGATGTTGGTGTACCGACTTTATGTTGCAGAGATCTATTCTTAATTGGTTCGGTATCTTTGCTGTCTGTGAAATGCGGAATGAAGGGCTCCCGGCCCGGCGCCCGAAGATCCGAATGGCCGGGGAGTTTGCCTCCGGAATATTTTGATCCTGGAAAGACCATCATGTCCATATTATATTCCTACTGTGAAACCGGAAACCACTAGCGCGGAAGCGGAAAGTGATTCGGAGAAAAAAATAGCACTTCCCAGTTCTGGTAGGGTGGTCTTTCACCGGACGATGCGAGTAGGCCTATACATCTACCACCTAGGACATTTTAAATTAAAATTCTTAACAAAATATCACTTTTATTCGAAAAGCTTGTATACTAAGAAGGATCGATACTACCTTTCAACCAAAGACCATAACGCTACTTTTAATTGCTTAACGATAATTATTAATCCATCTTTCGATTAGAAAATAAAATAAGCGCATATAAATGTGTAACCACAGCTTATACACAAGCTGTGGTGTAACCATCAACTTTTGCGCGGATATGTACGGTTTAGTAAATAATAATTATGCCTTATCAAAGCACTTTTTGCAAGGAAAATTATGAGGTTATCAATTTTAATTGGCAGAATTATAAAATGTGATTCCCTTTTTTCTTTACAAAAGCCAGTCAAATCATGTATTTTATATTTATTGACCATGACGTTACATAAACAAAACGTTGTTTTAAAAACATGAATATGCACTCAAAATAATTTGTACAAATATTTAGGTTTCATAACAACAATATCATATAGAATATTGTTTAATTGTTCTCTTATTTCGTAGTATAGAACCTACTAATTATTATGACCTAATAAAACACTTTCTTTATGATCTCCATAGTTATTTTTAAAAATATTAATGAGTTTCAACTTAGTCACACTTATTATATTTACCAGTCTTTAAAGAATTATGCATGGTTACAAACAAATTCGTTCTGATTTAATTAACGCGTTTATGTAAATAAAATAATACGAATTCTAAAATACGAGAATCCGTAGAAATGATTTCTGACTAATAAGAGTCAATACAGAACAGAATACACGAGCTTAACATAATACAATACATCATTCTATTGTTATATGATCTTGTCAACAAAATTTTTAATAAAATAATAACATAGTAACCTACATTTAGAAGTAGACGTGTTCTGATAAGATTTCGATATTTACATTTTCATATTTAACTTAAAGTACAATTTACACTAAATTAATAAAAAAATTCTGTTTTTAGTTGTTTGGCTAATTCATAAAAACGCGTATCACAACATTAACACAGTACGCGCGGGTATTATATATTGCCTGCACAGAGTGTTACAAATTTGTTGAATATTACATGAATTAACCCTATAGGATGTTTTCGATTTATTTTTTGCCAAAGATTATACTGTTAAATTTTTTTAAATATCTCAATCACGGTTACTTCTAGTATGTTTACAAACCATCTTGTTCAGATCATAGGCACATAAGGTTTGACAATAAAAACTCCATCCCTTAAAGCAGTGTTATTTCGTAATCCTAGAGACACTATCTGGAAAGAATATTGTTAATCCCTCAGGGAAAGTCCCTATAGGTAACGCAATAGAAGTTAAAGAAACGGAGAGTCTAGAGCTGCCAGTGGAACTGGTGAGAGTCGCGTTGAGTATAACCTGCCAGAACAATGTATAGTAAATAAACATGGAAATAAAAAGAAGCCAATGTCTGATGGGAAGAAAAGTTTAACAACCTACGCACCACAATCCGATTGGTATTTAATAAAACCAAGACAAACGATGATTGGGGCACTTACAGATCAACACTCACGCAATATAACAAAAAAACCCGGAGAGCCCAATGAGAGGATATCATGAGAGGGTCAAGGAAACACCAGAATGCTCAAGAATCCACAAAGTCTTGGCGAAGGAAGAATCCGAAAGGACGGGAGTAGAATTGCTCAAAAACAACGACAACACCTACACGGAGACGGAAAGGAAAAGTTTAAAACTGCTTTTAAAAGCACACACCATTCGCTGCAAAAACCAAGTAAGCCGCAGAAGCCATCTAGGACATGAAGTATGTAGCGGCACAAGGTCAGGTGGGCTATAGATCAATCACAACCGTTCAAATCACCATGACGGGATGGAATTTTTTATCCTGTACTATTACCAAAAAAAAACAGGATGTTCTAATATCACACTTATCTAAAATCTAGAAAGGCTGTTTAACCTGGGGATTTATACCAAGTGTATGCACACAGGTGAGGTTTGCCAAAAGTAGGCAGAATATCGGACCATTCACCCATATCTAATTAAGCCTGTCCTCATTTATGTTAAAAACCATAGAAAAGCTAGTTGACAGGCATATAAGATATAATGCACGCATAGAGTGATCATCAATATGCATATCAAGCAGGTAGATCATCGGACTTAGCACTGGACAACCTGAATAGGATACAAGAGGACAAAGAGATACCAGTAACAATTTTTCTAGATATAGAAGGGACATTTAATCATGCTTCAACTATTTCCATTAAAAAAAGGCTGGAGACAAGACAGGTACCAGCCACTATATGCCAAGGAGTACAGGCACATCATCCACCATTGGAGCTAAAGTAGGTAGAGGATGATCACAAACAGGAGTTTTATCTCCACTGTTGTAGGCCATTCTCGTAGATGGCCGGTTCAAAAACTATCTGCTGAAGGTTTCCTATGCTTAGGATATGCCAATGATAAAGCGATAATGGTGCGAGGAAAATTTACTGCCACACTCTCAGCGAGAGTGTGGCAGTTAAGCAAAAAAACTCTTATAAATCGTGAATGACTAGTGTAAGCGGGAACAGGTCTCAGTCAAACCATAGAAAGTAATAGTGGTTAATTTGGATTAGATACCATAAAGAGTAGTCAGTTTTAAAGATACAACATACAGATATTTATTTTATTGATTGCCGAGTTAATTGCTTATAGGTAGTGCTGAACCAATCACTAAATCAAGAACAAAAGTAAGAAATACCGGCAATAATAGTATATTGTGCAACAAGTGTTGAAAATAAGACTTTTCAGCACGTGTAGCACACTATACTTTTTCTACGACTGCTACATACAGGGTGCCCCACTGGGTGTGTGGTAGGAAATTACATGTTATATGGGAAACTTTTTTATTATTGATTTATCAGAAAATGTTATTCCTAATGAAAGAAGCTACGTGAGTAAGAGATCCTCGCTAAACTAAAACTAGGGCACAGTTCTAAAATGGGGCCACCGGTGTGGGGTCCCTATTTCCCAAATATTTTGAAAAAAAGGCTCCGGAGGCGAAGCCCTAAAATGAGGCCCCAGGGAGCGAATGGTACGGAAGTCTCAGTTTTTACAGATTTGGGAATCGAAGCCCTAAAACTGGGCCCCAAGCCTTAAAAGGGGGCCCCTGGTATGAGAGCCCCATTTTCTATAGTTTTGCAAAAAGGATCTCCTGGGGGGGGGGGGTGAAGCCCTAAAATTAGGCCCCCTTTTTTAGGGATCTGGGAATGGGATCTCTGAAGGCGAAGCTCTAAAACGGAGACGAAGACCTTTAATCTAAATACCCGAATAAGGGTGTGAAAAGTACACTTTGCACACGCCGTGTGCAAAGTATACTTTCACCACGATGTTTGAAATGTCCAGTTTTCAAGAGCAGTTGTTAGTGCGTTTCTGTCTATTTTCAGGGCAGTCGTAGAAAAAACATTTTAAGTAGTCAAAGGCTGTGCGCGCGTGGTGCAAAGTAAAGAAAGGAATATTTCGTGTAAAACTAATTTATTTCACAACCAAGCGGTTTCGGCGGTTAGGCCATCATCAGTGTTGTCTGAAAATAAGCGTAAACTGGTATTAAGAAAAAATCATTTTAATTTAGTAGTATAATAGGATGGTTGTTTTAATTTAAGGGGGCAACTTTTAAATTCACTTATTTTAATTTACTTTTTCATTTTAATTAATTTTAATGTCGTATATTAAGAAATAATTTTGATTTTGTTGAAGTTAGTTTACTATCTAAATAGATTTAGTGTTGGGTAATAGAATATTATTTAAAACCCATCACCAAATCTATTTACATACTAAAACTCCTTCATGTAGTACGAAATCAAGATTTTTTCTTAAACATTAAAAATTTTAAATCTTATTAGATGTAATTAAAATAAAAAAGTAAATTAAAGTAATTAAATTTAAAAGTTGCCTCTTACCACAAAATTAAAATCAAATATTCTATTATACTGATATATTAAAATAAAAACAATTTTCCTAATGCCAATTTGCAATAGGGTGATTCGCTTATTTTCAGATAACACTGATGATGGCCTAACCGCCGAAAGCGGTTTATTGAGAAATAAATTAATTTTGCACGAAATATTCCTTTCCTTTCTACAATGAAAGATTGAACAAATTTTCCTTTCTCCGGACAATTTGCGTCTAAATTTAACATAAGCTTCTTCTGCTCTGACATTTCTTCAGCCACTTTCGTGTTTGATATTTCTCATGGTATACAATGTCTTCCACTGATACATTGATTTGCAGTAGATGTCCAAAATGAAGCAAATGCTTCGCTAACAGCTTACTTTTGGTAATCTTTAAGATTCATTGCTATTGTTAATAAATGTGTCTCCTGTTAAATCAATGTTTTCTGAAGTAGTAATCGTTTCAAATAAATATTAGTGTGAATTGAACAGAACCATAATTTCAGAAATTAATGTAGACATAATTCCAATAGGAGAACACTTTTATTAGATTAAGTACATTCATCCTCGATTTCAATGGTCTGCTTTCAAATAAAGTTTCAAATGATTAATTGTCCACTATTTCTCAACAGAGCAACAATTCCTTTTTCAACAGAGTTGGAATACGTGGAATAATTTTTGATGAAAAGCTGACATGGAATTCACACACTCAAAAGGTTACACATAAGGCTACTTCTACTAGGGCACTAGGCAGGTCTAAATCCTAAGGTTATACATGAGGGTGGTAAGACCAGAGCAATGACTTGGTGGATAAAGGCCAGGCAAGTGAGGGCGAGGAGGCTATTGAGTGGCGTGCCTGTATATCACGGAAGCCATAAACTCAACTCCTACGGCCGCTCTAGAGGTATTAGTAGACCTACCACCAATACACATTTGTTGACAAGGGATAGCTAAGTCGGTAGCCCATAGACTGTTGCAAGGATAAGCACCAATAAGCAAGAGTCGAATGAAAAACGAAAAACTGCTGAAGGTGTTTAAGGCAAATTACGTGCTGGGCATGCTACCAGATTACCAAAAGAAACGACTGAAAAATAGTTCAACAATAAGGCCAGAACTTGTCTGGTAAACTGACAGTACGAAGGCCAATGAAAATGTTTAATTCAAATATGATCGTCTGACTTCTGTTTTGTCGATTTTGGTTCGTAAGGAGATGAGGAGTTCTCCAATTTGTGGAAGACCCGATGCACAGCAACCTGACGAGTAGCACTGAGGATAAACTTTTAGCCCGAAAGATCTCTGCTATGATAATAATAATAAAATAATTATGCACGAAATACAGACTTATTCATTTCTTTACTGGAAACGTGCACTTTCCTTAGCTTTACCAGCATATATGAATGAAGGACGGGAACAAGTTTTCCAATATCTATGGGAAATCTAGCTACAGTGTTTAAGTGTTTAGGCAGATATAACGGTCATAGAACATTGGCCGAAGGAAATGGAAACAGGAAAACCACCAATTACAACATCCAAACTGGTAAAGTTGTTGCAAGGCATTGAACGAGTTTGGGAGCGAAAACAAGGTGACTCTAGCTCGAGTTTCGGGGCATGAAGGCCACAGAGGCAACGGAAAGAGCCGACGAAATAGCCAAAGCAGGCTCGTCTCTTTGATGGGACCAGAACCCTTTTATGGGGTGGCCAGGTGAACTATTAAGACATCCATTACGTGTGTAGCAACGAAGTTTCATGAATGATGTAATATCCAATCAGGACAGAGACAAGCTAAGGAATTCCTTAGTTGACTTGAGACACATCCATAACTTACATACATTGCCAGAACAATTTGATCTATATTTATTTATATCTATGTATTAGATAAGAATTTACCATACGGAGATCGACTATTTTAAATTAGACATATGATTTAGGAATTTAGACTAAACCCAGTGTTACCAGATCTACTATTTTTATAGTAGATCTACTATTTTTGAACTTTGGCTACTATTCTACTTTCTTAAAGGTAAATTCTACTATTATTTAGAGAAACCAGAATACTTGATTAAATATCCTAAAACTACAAGAAAAAATTAGAAAATTAAACAGAAATCTTAAAATTCTAACATATCACCTTGATTATTTTTGTGAAGTGCGATTACGTTGCTATTTTTGTGCAGTTTTTAAAATTGGCACCACCACCACAACTCCTGTATATACATATAACGGACTCACCGGCTCGTCCTTGAAACCTAGACAGTGAATTTGTAATCTACTATTTTTTTTAAATCAATCTACTATTTTTTTACATCAAGCTACTACCTAACTATAAAACTGATCTGGCAACACTGACTAAACCTGATTTATAATTAATTCCACCAACTCTACTATCATGCTATGCTTAATTATACTGATACTGTAGTTTAAAGCGCCATAAAGAAATTGGAATATATTTTCGTATAATTTGTTTTGTTGTTGTTAAGTGAAATCTTTGAATAAAATTAACTTACACTATAGTATGTCATTGATATAACTTTGTGACAGGCATATTCTATTATAAAATTACGATAACAAAGGCGTAAAAAGTTATGATATTTTAAAGACACATCAAATGTCGAAATATTTCAGAAATATCCAGTTTTTTAAAAAATATTTTAAAAACCAAAATCAAATTGTAAATTTATATTGAAGTTACCTTTAACTTTCGATCTATGACTGCGTTTTTTAAAACTTGAAGTAAATTCTCAAATTTGTTGGATTGAATTCAAATTCATTGAGGGGGATAGAAAATTATTTTTCATGTTAGAAACGGATTCAAACAATTAACAGCTGATTATTTTTTTTACATAACATTTTTACCTTGCATGTTTTTCCGTTGTTTTTCTTTAAATTTCTTGACCTTAAAGCTTTAAAAGTTTTTTTTTGGTAAGTGTATTCGTTGTTTGAATATCTCCTTTATTCAAACAACGGTGTATTCAAGCCAATGGAAATGGAAGAAAGAAAACGAAAAACAAATACATTTCTTGTGCAAAATTCAAAAAGTTCACATTTTTGGATGACAAAAATACTGTATATCGTTCTTTATTACGCTCCTTCTTTGTTAAACTTTAAAAATTTAAATATTTTATGGATTATTCCATCCAATACAAAAATTATTCCTACTCGATAAAAACGGGTTGGATTTCCATCCGATCCATTTGATCGGATATTTAATCTGCGTTAAAAACGTAGTCAATGAGTAAGTATTAATTCGTAATTTATATAAGGAATTTGTTGTTAATCTATAACGCCTAAGTTCTAAGTTACATATATATTTCTTAAAAATAAGATGAAATCGGATGTTTGAATATCAAGAAGGGCCCCTTAGCCGATAGCTACTGCGCCCAATCCCAGTTAATCCGCCCTATATGAGATGATTGCTCTAGAAAATAGGTTGTTATAAATATATAGTTGTCCACTATATGGTGAATTCATTTTCTCGCCAGTGCTTAAAACTATACAGAATAATATAGCTTTTTCTCGTTTCCAGTATGGCATACTTCTAATTGTCATCCTTATTATGGAAATTGCAGCTGGAGTATTAGCAGTAATTTACAAATCCAAGGTAGGCTTCAAGCTTAGTTTATTTTTACTAATATAAAGGTGTAACGACTAACGACTGCCAAAAAAAAATGCTACAGATGAGCATATTTTAATTCCGGAAAAAAAATCCTATATTTTCAAAGCAATAACAAGGTATCTGTTGTCTCTCTTTTTTAAATAACCTCGTATTAGAGGCGATATAGATATCTAACATAATACAAATATTCCATATTTCAGGCTGAAGAAGAAACCAAAAACGTTCTAAAAATGTCCCTGGAAAATTACTACAATAGTACAGATACCAAAGATGCTGTAACTATGGCCTGGGATACTCTACAAGTTAACCTCAAATGTTGTGGGGTGAGCATAACGATAAATTTTTTGATATCCATAAATTTTAGATAAGTAGTGCTGCTCCAAAGTCCTATCTCTATTATTTTTTATGGGATTTAGTTAGATAATTGCAAATCGGAACACTTTTAATAGGTACAGGGTGGCTCGAATTCGAGTCTATGTATGTAGATCTCGAAAGCCGTAAAAGATACAGTGTTGAGTGTCGTTCAAATTAGGGGAAAATTGCGCACTTAGATGCCTAACAATGTCGTTTAGAAAGTTATGAAATTCCGAGTATTTCCGGAGATATCCGGAAAAACAAAATTTTGGAAAATCGTTTTATTTTTTTTCTGGGCTTATTTAAAAACGGATTTCAAATTGAATTGCACTTTTGCATTGCCACTTTTTCCACTCTATTCAATGTTGGCATCCATTGTGGAATCAGACGAATCACTTTCAAGGGGTCGGTCACCATCAACTTTCTTTTTTAAATGCAAACTTTATTTTTTTATCGTTTTTCAGATGATATTGACGTTATTAATATGTTTTTATTTATTTTTTTTTTATTATTTATTACGCTTTGGCGCAAATTTAAATAGTTTGTGACTTTTGAAATGTTTATATTCTACAAAAAAAATTGTTTATTTTGATTTTTGAGGTCTTTATTTGTAATAAAAATATCAAATAGTAAAATTAAATAAACAGGTTCGTTAATTTTTTGCCCCAGCGCAAAATAAATATTTGAAAAAAAAAATTAAAGTAAAAATTGAAAAAAAAATTCAAAACACATATCTATATTAATAACGCCAATATAACCTGAAATACGATAAAAAAAGTTAGTGTTTAAAAATAGAAAGTTCCCTTGAAGGCGAAACGTAGAATTCCAAACTGGATATCACCATTGGATAGAGCGTAAAAACGGCAATGCGAAAATAAATTTCAAATCCGTTTAAATAAGTCAAGGAAAAAATAAAACGATTTTTCAATATTTCGGTTCATTACCGGATATCTCCTGAAATGCTCGGATTTTTTTATCTTCCTAAACGGCATATTGTTAGACACCTAATGCGCAATTTTATCCTAATTTGACCGATACTGTATATCTCACAGTTTTCGAGTTCACCTTCATAGATTTGAATTCGAGCCACCTTGTATCCCAAGAACTATAATGAATGTATCTTTTGAATAATTTTGATGCAGAAACAATTAGCGTATAAATGGATTAGGTTTTATTTCTTTGGCTGGAAGATCATCCCAACATGGCGCATCTTCACTCTCACCTCACACCTACAGCAAAATAGCTTATTGTCAAAATGTTGTTATTTTTTAATTATTAAGACAAACATATGTTATTATATAAAATTTATATAAATAAACATATGTTATTACCCTCTCACTTCAGATGGATTTCAAATGAGGTTAAAGCAAACCCAAGAAGTTATACCTACAACACATCATCATAAATCACTTGTTTGTTGGGATAGCAATAGCGCTAAAAAATTCCCCTGCATCAATGACTTTAAATGCAGACCTACATTTTACAGAATTATTCCATTCCCCCTCTACATCTAGCTTAAGATTAATCTTGTAATAAAATATAATGTAAATATTTTCTTTTGCACAGGTTGATAGTGGACTGGACTACCAACAAAACCAGGCATGGAAGGAACAAAGCTACATTATTCCACAATCATGTTGCGCCCTTAGTTTGGACAACAAGCCCCTCGATCCGAATTGTATGAGGACTCCTAATGATGCTAACTCTTTTTATCGAACGGTAAGATTATTCCAAGTATAAAGAAATATGTATTGAATCCATATTTAAACAAATAAGTAAAGGCTCTATAAATTTTCTGCATAGCTGGGTTATGGATGGGGGGGGGGGGGGGGGGTTTCGGTTAGTGGGTTTTGCCCATAGCACATTCTCCCAGTAAGGCCCCCGTCCGGGTTTAGCTAGAGCTGGAGCAACCCTCCCAGATAAATTACACCCTTGTTGGATTGATTGCACTATCATGCGCTCTCTTGAAGGTTAAAAAAATGGCAGCTGTGGGCTCAATCGCAGGATTCCGTGTTAGGATTAGCGAGTAGCAAATTTTGCTTAACGATATTATCAAAACATACCGGAACTAAAGAATTAAACTTAAATATACTATAGAAAACCAAACAGGAGAATGTCACCTTAAGGGAACTTCATTCGTTTGGTTGACAATATGGGCATATTCCTCAAATTCCTCTCATCTGTACCAAGCATGTTCATGTTAGGCTAGAAATTTAATCCTAAATGTCTACATAAGTATTTTGCTTCTATCAATTGTGTCATTTACTAATAGAAATGACTTATTTCCAGGGATGCTACCAGAAGATAATGGACTGGATAATGATGAACGTAAACGTTATTATCATCGTTGCTGCTGTTCTGGGGCTCATCGAGGTCGTAGGAATTTTGTTCGCATTTTGTTTAGCAAAGTCAATAAACAGATACGAGAAATAAAACGTCATTGACCCTTCTTATTTGTTGTTGAATTGGACAATGCCGAGAGACGTGATGCGTTCTAAGAATTTTGTCCTTACGTCTGAAGTGATAAATTATTTAATAGTTGGAGTGTGTCCTACCTAGATAATTTCAGCAAACAAAGATTATATTTAGTGTTCTACTGATGTCTATTCATAAGTGCGCTTCTTGATTGGTTGGCTCACATGGAGTAACCGCTCCAACTAGAGTTCTGAAAAATATTGAAGAACTGATTTAAACAAGTTTAATATAATAATGACGTAATTAATTAAAAAAAAGGATAGTCGCAATAAATGTAAATAAATAAAAAGCGGGTACTGTAAAACTGTTACCGACACTACCATCGAGGCAAATATATTTAACAAAACATTAGGATCGCCCGAGAATACGATTCTTCAGTATCAACATCGCCTGTTAGTCAGTTGAAAGTTGTCCTTAAACTGGATGTCAGGATGTTCCTTCATTTGAACCTCACCCCCATCGTGGTAAATAACATTGGATAATTTTTCAATGGAACTGTGCCACCCATGGGTATTACGTCATTGACTAGGGTGGGCCAATTATCGCCAAGTTAAAAGAGTCTCTAAAATGTAAATACACTTGCTGAAATAGTATACCTCGAAGCTATAACGATTTTATTAACTGTCCAAATTGGTACCAGCAAATTTCTCCTATTAATCTACAGGAAGAAAAACCAATTTTTTTAAACCGCTCTGAGACTTTAGTTACAGTGTTTTTAACAAGTTTCCATTAGAACTTTTTGATACATTTTAGTGAAAAAATGCAGTTCGGTAGATAGTATTAGGTGATGCCAAAATTCAATATTATACATGTATTATATTATGCAATTTGAAATAACAAATTGGTGTTGTATTATATACTTTTATATGTTAAAATCCAAATGCGGATTTTGTTTTGGGTCACTTCATGGCAATAATATAAACTTATACTATTGAAAGTCAAGTGCAGATGTTCCTTAAAAAATTCGATAGAGCTTACTCTGACAAATGACAAATGCCGAATTTATTTTTAAAAAATCATGAAAATTACTGTCGGTAGTGCTAGGTCTCTAATCTCAAAACGATGCTGTAGGTATACCATCATATCCTGGATATGATTCCTTATTTTAATCTTGTAACATATCAATATAAGTACACTTTTATCACTTAATTATATGTAGGTAGAACTTCCTTTTATTTAGACAGGCAATAATTATTAAGCAACTTTATTACACATCAAAACATCAATATTATAAATATCGCGGTTAATAATTATAAACTGTAATAGGAAAACACCATAAACAGTGCCTTTTAAGGGGCTATGACTCTTTCAGAAATACCTAATTAACATTGTAAAATCTAGTCATGTCTCAAATATTATAAACTTACCTAATGTGTAAATTATAGTTGAGATGAAAATGTATGACGCATTTACATTTCTGTACATTTATATTAGGAATAAGCATGTAATTCTTTTATTTGTTGGTTATTATCATTAAATAAAGTAATTAGAAATATCATATGATCGTTTATGGAGCCAGGAGGATTTAATCACGATAGTTTTTAAGGATCCATCTGCCGCAGATAGAAGCAACATAGCTGGGGACTTAGTGGCGTAACTACACCCCGGCCAGCCCCCGCAATGCGCCTAATACATTTAACAAAAAAAAAAAGGAAAAGCTATGAAATACAAGTGCGCCGAAAGGCCTCAAAAAAAAATTTCTAGTTACGCCATTGCAGGGACTGGAGAAATTAATAATATAGGTATATGACTAAAAACTAATATTGGAAAGTAAGTACGAAACAATAAATCATGGCATATCAATATGAATGTCCTATATCAATTCATTAATTTATTTGTGGGTGAAGTTTCTGATTTTGACAAAAGGAGCTATTTTACAATTAACGTCCCCCAGACGTATTCTTTTACCCGGACATGTCCTCCTTTTTTGGTGTCGTAAGTTTTGTCCATATATAATACTGGAATATATTAGTATTATATGTGAGAATCCGGTATATATTCCAGTATTATATGTGAGAAGTAAGTCTTCTTTTTGGCTAGCAATATAAATGGCTCAAACTAGTCAATACACTTTTAAAATTCCAATATTTTGCGAAATTATTGGCAACCATGTACGTAGTCGCGGCAGGTGAGGTCGGTTGCAGACCTTTTTTTGTAGCCATCCACCCGAGTCCTACCGCCTGTTGCATGCGCATCACGATGTTTACATTGTATTGTTTCACTTTGTGTTTCACGCTCGCTCCGGGGCGCAACTAGGCAAAACTAACCCAAATTTAAAAAAAGAAACAAACATAACCTTAATTTTCTTTTTTAAAAATGTCTTACCACCGACGGGAATCGAACCCGGTCCGTCCCTTTACAAGCACAGAATCTGACCACTGCGTCACGACTCGTGATATCACGAGGCCCGCTGAAAGCAATCCCCTGGACCGAAAAGACATCTGTTTGTCAGAACTGTGTGTGTGATGCGCGCGTAAGCCGAGGAAGTGTCAGTCAGCAAATATTTGATCCTTCATCATCTACACGAGTCCTCCCGCGTGACGAGTCCTAGGCTTGCGCGCGCATCACAATGTTTACGTTTACATTTATATTTTTTTTCATTTCATGCAATGCCCTCAGCTCGATCCGGGGCGCAACCATATAAAACTAACCCAAATTAACCCAAGGCATGCCCTAAATGAAGACAAAAACATAACCTTAAAAAACGCATTTCTTGCCACTGGAATCGAACCCAAGCCGCCGTATCACAAGCCCAGGATCTAACCACTGCGCCACGAGACCCGATGAAATCAATTACCTGGACCATAAAGACATTTCTATTTCTCAGTTTGGTGATTATGATGCGCGAACAAGCCCAGGACTGGTCAGGTGATAGGACTCGTGTAGATAATTAAGAATAAAATATCAGTCGTCAGGCGGTAGTACTCGGGCGGATGGTTACAAAAAGAAGTTCTGCGAGGTCGATTGCATATAGTTTGAGTATCTGATACGCATTATAAGATCCTTTACACAAATAGTGCACTATATAAAAATCGGCCTTTCCCATTGGTCGATCCGCATGGCCCTCCGCTCGCTTCGCTCGCTACGGGGGCTCAAGAAAAGGAAACTAACCAGGTGCTAACCCAATCTGACCCAAGACATACCCAAAATCAAGAAAAAAAGCTGTTTAGAAACATAATCTTTAAAAAAATATAAAAAAGCAGCGGGATTCGAATCCGCGTTTTCCAGGTGAGACGTACCCAACGATCTAAACCTCCACACCACAAAAGCTCTTGATAGAAATCGATTGCATCACGCAGACATCTCGTAATACGAGATGGATCGACCAATAGGAGAGGTCGATTTTTACAGAGTGCACTATTTGTGTAAAGGATCTTTAAATGCATCTGATACATAGGGCTGCCCGTATATACAGATTTGTTCTAGGAAAGTCCAGATAGAAGACTTTCCTAGATCTTTCATCAGATCTACTACTCTTCAAAATATTAATAGGTGTACAAGACACATTTTCGTTCTACAATATTTTAATGACATATGCAATTAAAAATGCCCAACACTATTTATATATAGGTGTTTCTCTTTCACCTACACCAACTGCACTTGGTGTACGTCAGTGTAGCTCCACCAAATAATCGAGCAGCAGCGAAAGAAAAAACCATCTCACCGTTGTGATCGCAAAGTATTATTGCCTTTTTCATGATTTTCTTACAAAATTGTCTTGGGCCTTGGGCAGCAACAGTATAACAAAATTCAAAATTCTAGGTTAAGTTTTGATTTGTTTACTATTTTTCCGCCAGTTTGGCATTGTCCCTCCATCCTTGGCCAACTTACACCAACAAAATAGTCGGTGGAGAAAGTGCTGCACTAAATGGCACTCAGTGCAGTGCAAGTGCACTGGAGAAAGAAAAAGGTTTGGTGCCAAAGGTGTACTTAGTGCAGGTGAAAGAAAAACACCTATAGTGTCCATATTTTTTGAAAAACCTATGCTTATGCTTTAATAATTGGCGTTTAACTTAACCCTCTTAATGCAATCCAACCAAACATTTTATAACGGATACCATATACACTGCAGTCGGCCGTGGAAAGCACCAATGCATCAAATAACTTAAGACTAACTTCTATACCAAAGCATTGCCATATAAAGACAACGCTAAAGTGTCTAGAATTTCTGACCAGAAAACCGATCACTTTCAGTGTATCATGGATCCTCACCAATAATATGAATATGAAGAACTGGAGAACAACATATTTAAATCAACACTTATTCCCAATTATGACCTTGGTTATTCACCTTATCCAAATCGCTATCATTGACCCATTGATTTGTATAGGAGTGGATAAGCAATAAATAGACCAAACATGGCAAATTTACGACCGCGAAATGTAAACAAAACGATTCCTATTTTGCCTTGCGCATTAGAGAATTAGTGGGCGCCATCTGTTGCAGTATGCTGTGTGAACGTCATTAGGCAGGCCCGGGCTCCAAAATTTGAACTCGTACTCTTGTGATTATGAACGAAAGTAATTATTTCCCCAAATATTCGGTAGAGTAGTCTTGCCGATTGTGAAATGGGACAGTTAGTATAGTGAAAAAAACAATAAGGTAAAAAATAAGTAATACTTGAAATCCCGGGTATTTTGCGTCTACTGCTATAAAACACAACCACACACTTTCGGAATTCTATTTTGGTAGCATCGCCCATTGTTTATGTGCGTATTGTTCAATTAAAACGAAAATCAAAATAGGGTACGCCCACAGCACAAACGTGAACCACTAAACTAAAACTACAAACACTAGGTTCAAAGAAAGTCAATAAAAAGTAAAGTATTCGAATTATCAACACAAAGTTCGGTCCTGATCGACGCTTGCTGAGACTGCAAGTGTGCATGACGAAACGGAATCTTCTTTCTTTACGTTTTTCGATTTTCCGCCGATTTTGTCATGCGCAGAAACCCGTTTTAGCCCATAGGTTGCCACTTTTGAATAGTGCAACAGGCGGCTATTGCTTATCCACTCCTATACAAATCAATGCATTCACCCTGTAGTCATAATTTAAAAGGTTACAATTATGGGTATAAGACGTACAAGTACACCACTAACATCCAAATTAAAACCGTTCACACCAGAGGCTAATAAGGGGGATTCTTTGTGAGGCTAATTCTTGAGACAAGGATCTAGATAAATTCCCGTTTTGCGCAAGGCAAGTGTGATTGTTTCGTATCGATTAACAGTTGGCTACCGGCACAGAATAAGAAACAATCAGAATACCGACAGAAAGAGAGGGAGCGATGTTTTGGAAGAAATTGGAAGAACGTATTGGCACAAATCCATGGTACAGGCGGTCGAGGTAATATCGGCCGGTATCGGACCTCTCTTTCTGTTGGTATTCTGATTGTTTTATTATTCTGTGCTACCGGGCTAAAAACTTCCAAATATTCGTGACTTTATAAGCGCACAAGTATCGTTACGCCACAAATTATTATCAAGAAACATCACCGGCGACAGAAACCTATCCAAGGCATGCCCAAAATAAAGAAAAAGAAACTTAAAACAAACAGTTGCATTTTCGGGCTAAAGTCAATAGTGCGCCAACTCGAAATCAACCAATCAACTATTTATTTCCATTTTTACAGTGTTTAGTATGCTTCATGTATGCTTACATTTCATGTATGCTTACATACATTAGTATGCTTCATGTATGCTTACATTACACACCGAACGACGCCAAGCGGAGTTCGATCAATCAGTCGAGTGCGGAGAAGTCACTTTGCGCAAGTATTAGGAACTAGTTATTTTCCTAACAAGTGCGCAAAGTGATACTTTTCCGCACGCGACTGATGTTGACCGAACGACGCGAAGCGGAGTTCGGTCAATCAGTCGAGTGCGGAAAAGTCACTTTGCGCAAGTGTTAGGAACAATATTTTTTCTACGAGCGCAGTCCAAACAAGCTCAGAATAATAATGACCCATATTTAAATAAAACAAAAAGTATCTGTCAATTATACCTACTGTTGCTTTACATGAATATTATTGTTGACCTGACATGACTTAAAAAGATATGGTTTTTGGTTTAAGTTGTAATATCGCGAATTACGGAAGCTTTGAGAGAAAAGAGCCTGTTTTTTGGGATACTTCGTTTTACGCCTAGATTTGTTTAAAATCTGTCAACCTGACAATTATAAGTATTGTTGCTTGACATAATTTTTTATTACTATACCGAGGATTTCAAAATATATGGTTTTTGGTTTAAGTTACAATATCGCAAATTACGGAAATTTTTATGGAAAATAGTATAATTATGACTTAAAACGGTTTCTTATATTGCATAAAAAGTCCAAAAGTGTAAAGTTTCTAAAGGTATATGAACATGTTCTTGTCTCTGGTGATTTTAGAGAATTTTACTTTTCCGCACACTTTCCCGCATAGCGTGCGGGAAAGTACTACTTCGCGCAGTGAGTAGCGTGCGCAAAGTAGCCACTTTGCGCACGCTCGTAGAAAAAATATTTTTTCTACGAGCGCGATCCAAACAAGCACAGAATAATAATAACCCGTATTTAAATAAAAGAAAAAGTATCTGTCAATTATACCTACTGTTGCTTTACATGACTATTATTGTTGACCTGACATGACTTAAAAAGATATGGTTTTTGATTTAAGTTGTAATATCGCGAATTACGGAAGCTTTGAGAGAAAAGGGAATGATTAAGAGTTAAAACAGTTTTTTTATGTTGCATAAATAATTCGATCAATCACATTTTTCTTCCACGTGCCAGGATACATTCAGGTAAATCTTGGGGTCATTAGAACTATCCATAAGGCTTTCTAGCGACGCTGAGGATTATGTTTTTTGGGATACTTCGTTTTACACCTAGATTTGTTTAAAATATGTCAATCTGACAATTATAAGTATTGTTGCTTGACATAATTTTTTACTAAGACCTATACCGAGGATTTCAAAATATATGGTTTTTGGTATGACTTAAAACCATTTCTTATTTTGCATAAAAACTCCAAAAGTGTAAAGTTTCTAAAAATATATATGAACATTTTCTTGTCTCTGGTGATTTTAGAGAGTTTTACTTTCCCGCACAATTTCCCGCATAGCGTGCGGGAAAGTACTACTTTGCGCACTGAGTAGCGTGCGCAAAGTAGCTACTTTGCGCACGCTCGTAGAAAAAATGTTTTCTTGAGAAAATTATCGGTTTAGATTTAGACATTCCTAATTGTCATAAACTGAAGCAAATGATTGTGAAAATACTTATTTTGTTTAGACTAAAAATATATTCAAGGAAAAGAAAGAATACTGATAAGCTTGCAAGTAAGACTGTCGCTGGTTATACTTTATAGGTAATAAACTTGTCGTTGTAAGCATCCCTATATTAACATAATGTCTTATGATAAGTGTACTAAACAGTAGCGTGCCGTGGGTATAAGGGCGGGAGGGGCGAGCTATTTCGAGAACGCCGAATGATGAGCCATTCGCAGTTTGCATTAGGAGGCTGAGGCGGGTAAGATAGAGGGCGGGGGGGGGGGGGCATTCGCCCCCCCTCGCCCCCTATACGGCACGCTACTGGTACTAAATAATAAATTGGTTAATTTGAATAATTATTGGTCTAAAACCTGTGGTTAAAGCTTTGTTCATTATAGGTATTGGCTGCAATTACGAATCCAGAACCTTTAAATTTTTTAGGTTTATTAGTGAGTTTATTATACCTAGTCAGTTTGTTTATTTTCTATCGAATAGTGATCAAATTAAATTAAAATATAATCTGTATAACTTTGGTGTATAATCTAGAGCTCGGAATTTTTAGAATATATATTCGAATAGGCGTGTGATATTTTATTCAAATAATTCGAAAATCTATTTGAATAGTCGAATATCCAAATAGTAGAATATGCATTCAAATTGTCAAAATTTTTTAACTAACAAAAATTCGAATTTAGAATACTCGAATATTCAAATATTTGAATTATTCGAATACAATTTCGAGCCATAATCGAAATATTATATTTTAAAACAAAGCACATATTATTATGCACAGCTACATACATCTAGAGGGCCCAAAAGTTAGATGACAAATCCACTAAAAATGTCGTGTTTCGACAAAAAGTCATTCTTAATAAAAGTTCCTGCTTGCCGCAAAAACAGTAAGTGCAGTCTACGAAGCGAATTTTATTTTTTTTATAAAGAGTGCTCGAAAACTACGAAAACTTGACTTTCATAATCAAAATAATTTTGAAAATGAGTTTTTTAAAATAGCAAATTTTAAAAAATATAAATTTAAATTAAGAATAAGAACTAAAAAGACTTGTATGATAACAGTTTCACAGAAAACACGAATAATCGAATTATCGAACCTAATACAATTCAGAGCCCTAATATTAACACTAGTAACATTTTATTCATCTAATGATAATTAATAAATTAAAACCTTAAGAAGCATCTTTCTTCATAAAACTTATTTACTTAATGACCAAATAATTTAAAATCGAGGTCCGACGCAGCAAAAGAGACAGCTGGAGGAAATTCTGTGGAGAGATGGAGTCTCTCTCGGACTCAGCGCGTCTCTGCTTAAGCTGCTGGGCTCGGAAAGACAAAAAGAGATTGGCTCTCTGAAAACAGGCGAACAATGGACGGCGAACAGAGACGAAACGATAGAGCTTCTTCTAAAAACCCACTTCCCCGGAGAGGTACAGACTACCAACTGGGACGAGGAACCAGAGCCAGAGATGGACTGGAACCTTGCCCGCAGTATGGTGACTGGGGAATCCATAACTTGGGCAGTGGGGGAGTTCAGTCCATATAAGGCAGGAGGGCCGGATGGAATTATACCCATGATGCTGCAGGCGGGCCTTGACACGTTACTCCCTTACTTAAAGAGAGTATTCGAGGCCAGCATAGCACTAGGGACGTTCCACAAGCTTGGAGAGCAGCGGATGTCGTCTTCATCCCCAAGGCAGGGAAGAGAGACTATTCCCATCCGAAGTCCTTTAGGCCTATAAGTCTAACTTCATTTTTAATGAAGACAATGGAAAAAATGATTGACAGGTTCATCATGGAAGAGATCTTAACTGATTCTCCTCTACATGATAATCAGCACGCCTACAGAAGGACTATATGGACAGCCTCCTGAGAAGGTTAAATCTTGAGGGATTCTACGCACAAGCATATACTGACGACGGGCTAGTAATGATCATGGGCAAGTTCGTGAGAACGGTCTGCGAGCGTATGCAGGTGGCGTATCGGATAGTTCAAGGTTGGTGTGAGGAGAATGGTCTCTCAGTAAACCCAGGGAAGACCGAACTCATTCTCTTCACAAGGAAACGAAATCTAACAGGTTGTATACATCCCATACTCTACCAAACGAGACTGAGCCTAAGTCAACTTCAACAAGTCCAATATTTGGGAGTTATTTTAGACAGTAAATTGACGTGGAAGGCACACGTTGAACAGGTGGTGAATAAGACAACCGCGATTATGTGGCAACTAAGGAGAACGGTAGGTAGGAAGTGGGGTTTAAAACCTTACATCCTCCAGTGGCTGTACACTGCTGTGATAAGACCGAGGATTTCCTACGGATCCGTGGTCTGGTGGCCAGCGGTGGCCAGAGCCACTAATGCCCAGAAACTGGCCAGACTGCAAAGGCTGGCTTGTTTTGGTATCACCGGAGCATTGAGAACAACTCTCGGAGCAGCACTGAACATCATCCTGGGGCTGCCGGACCTCCCGATCTAGATTGAGAGAGAGAGGCAATGGCGGCTCACAAAAGGATAATCGACAGTGGCCTATGGCGAACGGACTTCACAGGGAAAGGGCATACGACTATTGCCGCCAAAATGAGTAGGGATCTACCCATCATTGCGACCAAAGGCAATATTCCAGATGGCAAATTAAGACTGAGAAGGAATTTCCAAGTGGAATTTCCATCAAGGGAAGAGTGGGTGTCAGGCCAGGTACGTACGCCGAGTGGCGTACACGCATAGTACACTGACGGCTCATGGATGGCTAATACACAGTCATCCGGAGCCGGTGTATACCTAGACAACCCTAAATCAGGAGAAAGCACTTCGCTGGGGAGATATGCCACTGTTTTCCAGGCGCAGGTGTTTGCTATTTTGGAAGTAGCAACCAAGGCGGAGGTAACAGAAGGTGTAGAGAGTATATATATTTACTCGGACAGTCAAGCCGCTCTCAGGGCGATCCAAAGACCCAGGGCAAGCTGTAAGCTAGTTCAGGAATGTAGTAAGACTCAGATGGGTTCCAGGGCACAGTGGCATCGAGGGCAACGAACGGGCCGATGAATTGGCAAGACAAGGCTCAATGAGCCACCTCGTCGGTCTAGAACCTGGTCTGGGCTTAAGTAAAAGCAAATCTCTCAGGAACTAAATAACTGGGCCTGGAACAAGACAAAGCACAATTGGAGAGGAAAAGAAGGACGCAGACAAGCCAAGGAAATGATTCTAAATCCTGACGGATCCAGAGTAAGGCGACTGCTAAAAAAGAGCCGAGAGGACTTATGAACTTGGTAGGTATTCTGACTGGGCATGGAAGCCTAAACAGACATCTGCACCTTATCGGCGTGAGGGACAGCCCACTCTGCCCGAACTGCGGGACAGGGGAGGAGTCCTCATACCACTATATAGGAATTTGTGATAGGTGGAGTCGCCTAAGGAGGAAGATACTGGGAGCACCAACACTTGCTCGGGAAGATCTAAAGGATCTGGACTGGGAGGACGTCCTCACCTTTATCAAGGTGACGGGCCGGGTGTTGGAAGTAGCCAGGTAGGGTAGGGCGGATCGGGGATGGTGAAAAGGGACTTATAGGCCTACTTACCGGGCTTCGGTTCCCCACCCTTACTACTACTACTACTACTAATGACCAAATAACCTACAGCATAAAAAAGTAAATAGTTATAATTAATTGCTGTTTTTATTTTTGAAAATACAAGCCTAAATTTTTAAAAAACATTATTACTTAGTGTAACATATAGTATAACAATAATTATTATAAAATTTGCAAACTGTCCTTAACACACATTTTTAATTCATAACGGTGATTTTTACCGCAGCTATCCGGATTTTCTATAAAACAGGCTAAATTAAAATTTCGTTTTAATCACTATTTTATGATTTTAATAGCATATTTTATAGGTAGATGTCTGGAAAATAAATAATTTGAAAGAAAATACCTGAATATCCTATGCTAATAATACAAACACGCCGAAATTTTGCCTCTTAATGGCGAATGGGCGGAGCTAAATGGCTACTTGTCGCCACTGTCTTGTATAAAGTCACTGTATCAAAAACTTGTAAACATTTTAAAGACCGCATTGATCCTATAATAAAAAACTTTCGCTAAATTATGAAATAATTGCTGCTAAGAAATCCGCTGTCCGCTAAAGTGGTTTTTGAGTCCGCTAAGTTGGCGTCACGGTTGATGATAGGCTGGAATATCCCCACAGGCTAGTGCAGCTGAAGCCGTAAAATGAAAAAGGAGGAAGATGAAAGACAAAAGACAACAT
>MU182092.1:90645-103891 GCA_016904865.1 Pissodes strobi
GACAACATAACCCACAAATTTGAACTCCTACGGGACACGGGGCTCGATCCTGAATTTAGTGAATTCAGAGTTTTTGTTTTTAATTTAAATAAATAGAAGCATTAGAATGGAAATTATTGACATAGAAAACCAAAATATTACAGGATTAATGTAAGTAAACTTAGATAAGTTCAATGTGGGTGGATCCTACTTAAGAGTGGATATCTAACATGAGTATTCTAGTGGAATTTCAATTACTTCCCTTTCAGTGTGTATAAAATCAAAATATTCTTCCGAGCTGCGTGTGATCTGCCGATGATAGGATTGTAAACAATATTTTCCCATCATAAATTGATTGTTGATTGTTTTCTGAAATACGTACTTAATTACTAAATTAGTGTGTTACTGATATTGTTCATATTATTCATATTAGATTGAATAAAAAACTCAATATTTTTTGACCCTACTTAATGTGAGTATTTATGGTTATTTTAGAAGATGCTGTATGTGTGGATTAGAAACTGAACCAAATCCTTCTAATATGTGTGTAGGGTGCTTGCGCAATCAGGTAAATATTACAGAAGGCATTGCTGAACAAGCTTCGCTATTCTTTTGTCGAGGGTGTGAAAGATACCATCAGCCTCCTTCAGAATGGATTCACTGTGCTCTAGAATCAAGAGAGTTACTGGCGTTATGTTTGAAAAGGCTTAAAGGGCTTAACAGACTTAAGTTAGTTGATGCTGGATTTGTCTGGACTGAACCTCATTCTAAAAGAATTAAGGTATGTTTTTAAGAAATAGATTGGCATAGTTTATTATAGCTTTATTTCCAATTAAATATGTAGATTATGCTTACTTTACTATACTCAATATGCTACACTCGATTTTCCATTACTCAGTCAATTACAAACTTTTTTATAAAATCAAAATATAGATGCCTAACTAATGCATCAATTACTGCAAAGGATGCATATTTCATTAAATTCACTAAGCTTTAAAGAAGAGGACTCTTAAGATGTTTGTTTCCAAAGACTTTCATTTAGGTAGAGAATACGTAGGGCTTACCAAATTGTAGAATGGTTTCTACCAGTCAAAATTATGAAGTTCTTAGCTAAGTGATGAAAAACACTGCTAATGTTGCAGCATTTAGAGATTTCCATTTTTTTCTCACTTTGATGGAGTTATTAATTAGGTATGTATATCATGTTGGTTTTCATAACAAAATTTTAAACTGGAATTAAAAAAAAGTTACTACTTTTTAAATTGTGAAGAATAGAATTACCTGTGATAAAGCAAATTGCCTTCCAAAAAATACTTAGTTCCAAACTATACTGACCCTCGAAAGAGAGCTTTAGATTACCATAAACATGTAATGGAAAATAGTATAAATTTGATCATGTTTCAGTTAACGAAAAAAAAAGAGATAGGTATGGTAAATAATTTGTGAATTATAATAATAATTTATTGGCAGTAGCATGAGCTGATAAAATTACAATAATTTACAATTTGATGCTTTTAATGTAAACACAAATTGTCTATATTCGTGTTGTGCACACAAGCCCCTGTATTTTAATGTTTTTTCACATCTTTAAATCAAATCAAATCAATATATTACCTTAATTGGTTACAAAGAAGTAACATTGGGTCGTCAAGCAAAGAATAGTCGAAAGTCAATTGAATAAGAATTAATCTTAAAACTTAACTAATCAAACAACACAATTATCATAGATTTAAAATTACCCAGAGTATAGATATATAGTTAAGTAAGATTAGTGTAGATTAAATAAAACAACACAATAAGTCCTACGAATCACACAATTTAAAAAGTACAATATATAAAACATTAAATAAAAAATATAATGTAATTAGTTGGTCAATTATAGAGTTGACCCACCAGTTACACACAACAGTACAGACAGGTTTCTGGTCTATGATTGAAGTATTCATTAAAAGAATAAAATGGGTGTTTTATAAAGATGGTTTGATTTTTTGTTTAAATATTTTCCTGTCAAGACTTTCTTTAAGATGCTGTGGTAGTGCATTGTAAACCTTGATACCCATATAATGTGGACCTCTTTTGAAGAGTGTTGAGCGATTCCCTGGTACTGCTAACCGATCTGCATGTCTAGTATTAATGAGTCCAGAACTGACTGATAAATTTGTACTAAACTCTGATATATTATCCCTAACAAACATGCTTATATTAAAAAGATAAAGAGCAAAGCCCGTCATGATTCCAACATTCATAAAAATTGGAGCACAATGTTCCAAATAATGTGCCCCTGCTATAGTACGAATTACACGTTTTTGGAATAAAAATATTCTGTTAATGGTTGGTAAATTACTTCCCCATAGAATTAAGCCATATGTCAATCTAGATTAAACATATGCATAATAGAAACATAATAAAGAATGTGGTCCCACTATTTCTTTCAATCTCATAATGGCAAAGTTGGCCGAAGCTAGTCTTTTACAAATCATATCACCCTGTTCAGTCCAAATTGAAATTGCTCTCCATCATGACTCCAGAAACTTAATGGATTCACTTTCGGCCAAAAAATTGTTGTCACCTAGGGGTAGAACTATGTTGGTGGCTTGCGACGAATGCTTATTTGTAAAATGTAGTAATTTTATGTTTTATTACTGTTTAAGACAAGTCGATTTAAATTGCATCACTCGGACATCATTTTGACCACCCAATATGTCTTTTCAAGGGGGCAGTATTTAGACTTGTGTGGCTTACAACTGCAGAGGTATCATCCGCATATTGAATCAAGGAAACACCAGAGTCATTCAGAAATGTTGGTAAATCACTTACAAATATTAGGAACAATAGCGGAGCCAGAATAGAGCCTTGAGGTGCACCAATATTGTTCTCTCCAAGTTCCGACTGTGCAACATTATTTTTAATCCTCTGATATCCCCCCTTTGAAACCGACTTATCAAAAAATACTTAATCCATTTTAAGCATATTCCTAATTCCAGCCTGTTCCTGTTTTTCATATAAAATATTGTGATCCATCAAGTCAAAAGTCTTCGTTAGATCAAAATAAACACCAAAAGTTGACTTTCCTTCATCTAGACTGCAGAATTTCATTTATTTGTTTGTATAAAGCAGTGTGTGTGGACTTATTTTTTAAAAACCTGTGTTGAGTTGAGTGGTACTAAAAAAGCCTCTATGAATTAAAAGTTCAGTATTATATTATACATTGCCTTTTCCAAGACTTTAGAGAAAATTGAAGGGACTGCCACACGCCTATTATAGTTGTCAATTTTATTTTTTTCGCCTTCTTTATATATAGGGATAACCGAGGGGCGAACCTTTGAAACTTTTAGCTTAGATGGAGGAATGTGACCCTCCAAAAAAGGGTTGTTTATAATTGATGTCAAAGGTCTCGCCAATAGTTCTGCTGAGTAACCCACTATGTTACCAGGTATCTGGTCTAAGCCGGAGGAGTTTTTCTTCGAGACTCCATTTATAACGTGAAATGTTTCAAATTCATCAAGAGGATTCAAGAATATTGAGTTACATGAATTTCTACTTGTACGTATGATTAGAGTACTTTCAGAGGTTTGATCTAATTGCAAGTTTTGAGTGCTATCAATAAAAAAGTTTTCCAGTTTCTTAGATAATCTTTCTATCTCAGAATTGTACACATGACATTCTTTTGTGTCTTTTATATTTACTAGTTTGTCTGGAAATGCAAGATTGAAAAAATAATATTGAAAATTTTCAATAAATATAGAGAAACCTAATTGAGTATTTGTGGTGCTTGTGACATCTATCCAGGTTTCACCTCGCAATAATTTCAAGAAGTACTGTTTATTTGAATCATTAAATTGTCTACATTTCAGAGCGTTTATTTTATTTGTCTCTGTTGACAAGTTTGATGTCAGCTCCAGACCCAAATGGTCAGAAAAACCAAAATTTACAGCTTTTGTTCTGGCATTTATATCAAAATTTACAAAGCAATTGTCTAAAACGGAACCAGCACCATTGTGATACCTGGTAGGCTCCTCATTTAGATACTTAAAATTAAACATTGAAAATAGATTGATAAGCTTATTTACTTGATAAAATGATTTGTTTGTAACATCCAAATTAAAATCACCAATACAAATTACATTTTTAAAACGTCTACACAATACATCCAGAACACCTTCCAATTTCGACAAAAATGTAACCATTTCAGCCGATGGAGACCGATATAAAGAAACTATGGCAGTTTTTACTTTACCTATATAAAAAAATGAAACACAATGTTCAATTGATTGTTCACATGACTCTATGATCATGGATACATTAGTTACCTTAAAATCTTCTCGGCCAAACAATGCCGATGATTTTTGCGGCAGACTATGCTCACTTTCTTGGATCCCCTTCGAGAATATACCTGGCTTTCTTCACTGTTTAACCAATGTTCACATATTTAAAATGTGTTCCAATTCTAGGATTTTTGTTCTAGCACTTTGTGTGTTGAGGTGAAGTATCTTTATATGGTGTTCTTGAGTATTGTCCTCTAACGTGGTATCCTGTTGCTCCATCTCCTCTGAAAATTTCTCCGATCCGCTCCTTGGTATCCCTGATATCCCCTATCATTCCCGGCTCGATAAGATGATTGAAATTGTGACTGTCTCTGTCTGGAATTATTAAATCTCCACTTTTGCAGGTAGAGATCTTGCGGCCAATTTTCAGGTCTCATTATGAGCTCAAGATGCGCCCTAGGCACAATCAATTTAAATGAGTTTGACCTACCATTTGATCCTATTTTGTGGACTCCTAGTTCTTGCGGCACAATCTTGGGCTCAATTTTGCTTAAATGGTCTTTTACGATTTCTTCACTAACTGTAGCGTTTAGATTTGAGAGGTGAAGTACTGTTGTTGGAGTGGCTGCAGTAAGATTGGAAACTTGTTGCTGCTTTGCTGTACCAATCACAACACTGCCAGATCTGGCAGCCACCAATTTATTTTTGGTGTTCTTTTTGTCCAATTGTTGTGGGATGTTTCAAGTGATTTTTAGATTTAGTCACTGATGGAGAGGTAGTCAGATCTATGATAGTGACATAAACTGTATAGGCGAAAAAGATGTGCAAAAGGCAGTTATGTCAACCCAACTCCAGAAGAACATATACTTCTGGAGTTGGGTTGACATAATTGCCTTTTATACCTTGATTCCAGTAAATCCTTCAAGTGCTAATGGTCCAAAAAGATAGATCACCAGATATTTCCAGGTTGTGCACTTTACTTTGACGAAATAACACCAAACTAAACCAATTTCTGACAAAGAAGACAACTACAGGACTGACAACTTGACGTTCAAGTCTGGCAAACTATTATATTGAACTTCAACAAGAAAAGTGTCTAGATAGCCAGCGTCCACTTTGTCTCCCGAGCTTCCGCATGCTCAAAAAGTTAAAATTGAAAAGAATTAGGCAAGTCCGAGTATTTACTTTGGTTAATTACGGTTAATTTGGGTTAGTTTGGGTTAGTTTGGGTTAGTTGCGGGCCATGTGAAAAGTGAAATATTACTTATTGTAATACGTGCCCGTACTTTGGCTGCACTTTTTACGAAATATTTTGCGCGGAAGCCCGGGAGACAAAGTGGACGCTGGCTCTCTAGACTCTTGTTTGAACAAGTCGATGATGCAACACATCATTCTAACTGTAACAACTAGCCTTTGATAATTATACGCATCTAATATACTTTGTGTGCTTTTTAATAAATGTTCTGGATATAATCTGTGTTTAATTTTATATATGAATGCCACTGACTTTAATAATATGACTTGTTCACCACTCAATATACTTGTTATTCCTAATAGCGTAGTTTGTACACTGGTACATCTATTACACCTCAATATATAGTGCATTGCTTTTTATTTTATTTTATTTGCGTTGAAGTGTTCCCGAGGTGTTTCCTTTTCATTGTCATGCAACAAATATAATATTGAATTGCAATAGCAGAAATGTGGTAAATTATTGCTTTATATATTGTTCATCTTGTTCATTCTTCCAATTACTGAGATAGAACATAATTCAATACAGCACCCCAAAAAAATTTTGCGAGAAAATGAAGGAAGATTTAAGAAAAAGATCAGTTCAATCAGGGAATAACACAAAAACGCCGGCATTATTCGATGACGAAAATACGAAACATCAAATAAACATACTGAAAATTGAGGTTTGATTTTACCTTCCTAAGTAACAGTTTAGGTGAAGAATTTTTGACTCCTACATTTAGGGCGCCTATAAACACCTAACGTTAAAAAGAACCTCACTCGGTACAAGCGGGCATAAGCACTGCGATTAGTATAATGAGAACGTATATTGGACAGGCCTCAATTTGTTTTAAAATAATAAGGTTCTTTTAGTTGCACTCTAACTCCATTTTATAATGTCAGAGTGAATATAATTTTCCAGGTTAAATTAGTGGTTCATGGAGAAGTGATGGGAGCGATTCTACAAAAGGAATTTGTTGTGGTTTTTACAATATCACATCAAATGTGTGATGATTGTCATCGCACTGAAGCAAAAGATTTTTGGAAAGCATTAGTTCAAGTGAGGCAAAAAGCTGTAAACAAGAAAACATTTTATTACCTGGAGCAGTTAATATTAAAACATAAAGCACATGAAAATACATTAGGAATTAAACCTATTCATGGTAATAATTTCTTTAAGTTCATTGATTTTTGTAAACAGTTATGATTCAAGTACGTACGTACCTGTTTTTAAGATGGAAGTTCTTTAATCTAAATCCTTATTAATATATTAATTGGTTAATATTAAAAGCTAAATACAACTCTTGGATGGGTGGATAAACATTTTGTAATCTCTTCTGCAACTATCTATCTTGTTTATTCGTATGAAAATTAAATAAATTATATGTAATTAGTTTAAACAAAATAGGTTTCTATGAACATACAATAACGTTTTAGGTGGTTTGGACTTTTTTTATGCAACCGAGGCTCATGCAAAGAAAATGGTGGATTTTTTGACTACCGTTTTGCCCTGCAAGTACCAGCATTCTAAGAAGCTTATTTCACATGATATTCATAGCAATTTGTACAACTACAAATTCACATTTAGCGTTGAAATAGTACCAATATCTAAGGGTAGCGTTGTTTGTCTCCCTAAAAAGTTGACACAATCTTTGGCAGGGATATCACCTATCTGTTTGGTATATAGAGTCACTAATTCCTTACATTTAATAGATCCATCTAGAGGACAGAGTAAGTAAAATTATATTAATTTTAAGTGGTGATGTTTTAAATTTACATAATGTGGTTTCTTTAGGACATAAACCTGAAATAAGTAGCTAAACTGATACTTTGACTGCTGTAATTGATGATATCAAGACATAACATGCTCTTTGAAGATGACAATGCTCATTTTTGTTTTAGTAACTGAGCTAAACAGTACTAATTATTGGAGAAATCCTTTCAATGCCATTTGTAACCCCAAACAGCTAGTAGAGTTTATTGTAATGGATATCGAACCTATAATGGATAAGGACCGTAAGTCATTTCCTGGCCAAGGTAATATTTCTAACCGACATGTATTAGCCGATGCATGGCTGGTTAAAGCGTCAGAATTGGGTATTAACGATTCTACAGTACATACAAGGACTCATTTGGGGCATGTCTTGAAGCCAGGTGATTCGGTTTTGGGGTAAGAGGATTGATACTTTGAATTACTCAGATTAATATATAAACTGTACAATTGTTGTGATTGATGTTAGCAGTGGACTTATTTGTCAGATCAAGTTAAATCGCATTTTAAGTTAAGTCTGTTTTAGATATAATATCCAAGACAGTAACATAAACGATGCTAATTTTGATAAGTTGGATAAAAGTGATGTGCCAGATGTAGTGTTAGTTAAAAAACACTTCGGCGATAGAGCCGCTAAAAAGAGGCAACGACTATGGAAACTTAAGAGACTTGCAGAAGAGGAAACTGGAAGCATCGACGGCAAGTAAGTATTTAACATGACAGGGCTGTAGATAAGGTTCTTTTCTTACATTGTTAATTACTCAAATTACTATTAATATGCTTTGCTTAATATTGACTGTATGACTGTCATTTCTTGTATTTTCAGAGACTTTAATGAGTTTATGGACGACTTAGAAGAAGATCCTGAATTGCGAAAAAATATCAACATATTCAAAGATAACACTAAAACCATTCCTGTTGATGTTTATGATAAAAACTATGACTCGAACTCACCCCATATTACATTGGAAGAAATGCTTGATGATTTAGATGTAAACGATGTGGAAATGGCAGAATAGGCATACAAATTGTTATTTTTTGTTAAACTTGATTCTATCTAAAGCATTGCTTTTGAATAAAATTATTAATTTTTTAATCATATTCTTTTCTATGATGCGTACATATAAATATAAAATCTTGGCGTAAATGAAAAACTGAAAATGGACAATTATGATACACAGTACACAAGATGGATATTGCACAATCTATTAATATTTAGTTCAAGTGTGAAATGAATGAAATTATGTATTATAGTAACTAGCTGATTTTTGACCACCGTTGAATTTGTTGATGGGGCTTTCACATACTTTTAATAAGTTTATGCCAATATGAAATTATTATTGTTGTTTTTCAGTATTTGTACAAATTCATTAGGTAACATTATTAATTCAATGACCTCAACTCCCCGCAGTGGCGCACTTTGGAGACATGAGAAGCTGGGTACAGTAATTCTGCTAACTCATGGAATCCCTATTGAATGTTCGCCCTCGTTTAAAACCCTGCAAGGCACCTTGTAGCCATATGGTTACAACTAACATCAATGATTAATAAAAGTTCTCCTATTCTAAATACACGTATTTGTTCAATGTGAACGTTTGGTATCAACCTGAAATTAGCCGCATAATACGATCTTTTACAGTCCTACGCCATTATACTATATTAGCTGCTTCTGATTGGTAGGATTAATGTCACTTTAGAGTACTGTTAACTCTTAATGCATGGCCCTCCATTTGCTTCGCTCGCTCCGGGGTTCAACTAGACAACAGATGTTTTGTTTATGGTTTTTTATTAATTTACCTTTTTTTCCTAATTTTGGGTTAGCCTTGGGCAGAGCTGTTGTAAGTACGACCAAAAAGTTCTTAAGTATTAAGTACCAGTATTTTTCAAAAGTTTGGTTAAGTATAAGTACAAGTACAAGTAAAATACTTAATGAACTAATCAGTTAAGTTTAAGTATTTACTTGACTTTTTGTACTTAATGTCAGAATTAAGTATATATACTTAAACGAGTAGTTTAAGTACATTTTCATTTCAAGTAGGTAAGTATACATAACTTATTATTAACTTTGATACGTATAGGATTAGATTTGATTAATATTCAAGTATAGATTATTTAGAATTTCAACTAAGATTTCACGACACATCATCACCGATCTTTACTGTACAGATTGGGCCCACCTTAAATATTGTTTAATTTTTTTTCCTAACTCAGCATTCAGTCTGCACAAGTTCATTTTCACATTTTTAATTTTTATTACAAAATTAACATTTGCAAACACTTAAACATAAATAAATACCACTAATCCAACTACAAAATTTGTAACATTTTGGATATACCAAACACTAACATATTCAAATTATAAACATTTCGATAAAAGTTTAAACTTTGTTAGCTTTAGAAACACCAGCTTTTCAAAATTGCTGTCACTCAATGCACAGAGCCTATTTTCCAAGGAGTTGGGCCCTAGGCCCTAGCAAATTTACGGGCCCCAATATGACTTCGGCTCCCACTTAATTTTTTTTTTGTTTCGATTTCGAACAAAAAATATTAATTATAATGTAGTTTTTTATTCAGATTTAAATTAAGCTTTTATATTATTTATAAATTTGCATCAATTTTAATAAAAATAACAGATTTTAGAAAAACTAGTAAAGAAAAACGAAATAAGATCTAAAAAAATGTATTGAACCAAAGCATAAATTAGTAAAGAAAAAATAATATATAAAATAACAGAAATATACTGAGGTTAACGTTAACAGTTTTCTTCGAAAAAGTTTGGATACATAGCCAGATTTGGGCCTATACACTAACTACTCATTTGTTCGGCTTTACTTTAACTTTGTAAAGTGCTGAACCTTGTAAGTGCCTGTTTTTTTACCATCAAAATTATTTCGCACATCCACTTACTTTGTTTGTATTTTGTTCTGGTATATTTTTAATAAAATGTTTTTTTTTTATCAGCCTACGTTTTGTCGAGTTGTTATTTTTGTTTAATAAAGATTAGTTTTGTTTTGGAATTCAGATTATAAAGATGGCTAAACAGTATCCTGATTTCTTTATAGAGGAAATGTATATTTAAAAAAATATTCTTATAATTATGTAGGTTTTTTATGTTGCACATTTGGGCCCCACTTGTCAGTGAGCCCTAGGCCCGGGCCTAATGGGCCAAATGGTAAAATAGGCCCTGCCAATGCATGTCTACAAGGAGTACCTATTAATGATTTGGGCAAAACAAAAAAGGCGTTCAACCGGAGCCGATGACGGGAAAATTATGTTGTATTTACAAAAAATAATTTTTATATGTCTATAATCGTCTAACATACTCAAGGTATATCAGAACCTCTTGCTTGGACTGACTCTTCGCAGACGTTAAATTTCCCGTTAAGGAGGAAGAAGATCCGGTTTCCTCCTTGAAGTCAAAGAAGGGATCATCTTCACTTTAAATATTTTCTATAGTTTGAGTTCCAGAGATTACCTCCTGTACTGCCTCAATTACCCAAGATTGAATTTCTTTTGACGTTGAGATTTCGCCCCCTTTAAAAGCATTGTACCACCGGATGTTAAATCTGGGCATACGCCTGCTGAAATTACGCCTAGTTTTTATTCCTGTCCAAGTGTAAACAGAAAGGCAAATCGACGTTCAATAGAACTTATTATACCTTCTAAAGGTTTTACAAGTGGTTTTATTTCACCTGATAGTTATATTCTTGGGTTTTTAATTTCTGCAATTTTGTTTTCATGGAAACCGTACTGGATAGCAAATATCCATAATAAGTAGTTTGTTCCCTTTGAAGAAAATCTCGAGTTTCAGCTAGAGGTTATAAGTATTCTTCCAAAAACAGAATTTCGTTTTCCTTGAAAGGCGAAACCATTAGGTTCTCACTTAACACAAGCATTTTTTCTTTACTTGACAATATTTTCTTTATGGCATCGTACGTCGCAATCCAGCGAGTCATTCTAGGAATACTTAATGTGTGCCCAAAAACATCTTTAATTATTTCATTTCATATTTAGGTCTTCCAGCCTTGTTCCAAAGATTAGAAACCTTATGAAATACTTGGGTATGTTTTTGTCTTAACTGGTGTGAGGTTTTAGGAAGTTATTGTAATCAGTAGTTGCTAATAAATTTATAGTATGCGACGCACATCGCAAATGCCATGGTAAAAATCTTACATCTGTATTTTCATTACTGACTTCATTGTTGGAAACTGAATTGCCAAAAACAATTTCATTAAAATAAAAATTTGGAATATTTCCTTCAGTGTCATCATCCATGTTATCTGCAAAACTCAACTGCTCCTCTGACGCAAACGGTTCATCATTAGTGCAGGAAGAAACATTTATTATTAACACAAATTCCTTAAAGCACTTTACGAAATTAGATCCATTATCCGTAACTGTTGCCAATTTCTTGTTAGAGTTAAGCTGAAAGCTCTTATTAATTTCATCCAAAACATCGGCAATTCTGTCGTATGAATGTGTTCTCTCCAATCTTTTGCATGCCAAAGCACTAGAGTGTCTACTTAATTTTCATCAAGCCAGTGGCAGGTGACTCCTAAGAAACTACGCGTTTTGGACGACCATATATCTGCAGTGGTGCAGACGTAATCCGTTTGGGCAATTCTTTGTTTTATATCTTGAGACACACTCATATATAAGGTGTCAATTTTTTTTACCGCCACTCCGACCTATCCATCACGGAGACGGCCATACCTTCAAACATATCTTGAAAACTTTAGTGTGATATTATAGATATAGGTGACATCGATCGTCTCAACTATAAATCTGGTCACTCTGTAATCAAAAGATTTTTGAGAAAGTTTTCCACCAAACGGTAAAGTACTTTGCTTCTTTTTTAATTTAATGGAGTAACTTATAGCTCTTTCGCATACTGTATGCGAGATACGCGTATCCGAGATACATAATCTCGGTCGAAAACTTGGACTACTGCATCGAATTTACGTATTTCTTCAATCAGTACTAAAATAGTCGAACCCAATCAACAAATAAACGTACATTGTACGCCCAATGTACGTACAGAAGGGACGTAAGGTAGGTACTAGGTACAATGTACGTACAGCTGTGTACGTACTGTAGGGACATCGAATGTACGTACTTATATGGACGTAAAACCGGACACTGTACGTGCATTGTACAGGGTGTCCCATTTTCGATGATATTACGGGGTATCTCACTTACGAGTAAAGTTAGAGAGTTGCGGTTTTCGCAATACTGTGCTACTTTTTTGTGAAACGAACGATGGTATAAACAAAATTTTCATAGCCCGCTTCGCTTCTGAGATACAGGGCGAAATTGAAAATAATGCATTTTGGGACCCCCCTCGTATCTCCGTTATCCTTTAACATATCGCAAAGCTAAAAATTTGCTCTTATACAGTTTTTGACGTAGAATCCATTGGCGTGATCAGATTTTTGCTGTGAGCTGTCAATTTTTAGCTATAAATCAAACTTATGTTTTTTTTAATGGAACACCCTGTATATTTTTATTTCGTTTGATTGGAAATGTTATAAGCTTTATAAAAATATATAACACATTAAACGTGTTTTAAATAATAAGCCTCAAATTCATAATTTCACAAAATGTGTCTGGATACGACACTCTTGTATTTTTTTTTAATGTAACACCCTGTATATTTTTCTTTCGTTTGAATGGAAATTTTATAAGCTTTATAAAAATATACAATACATGATATGTATTTTAAATAATAAGCCTAAAATCCATAATTTCACAAAATGTGTCTCTATACGACACTCTTGATGAGTATAGTATGAGCATTGTCTTTTAAACAACGATATAAGTATTAGCAGGCAGAGACTATTAAGAACAATGAAATGGTAATTTTTTATTGGCAAGACCTATCAGTGGCAAAATTTATATTTTCTGTGTAATATTGTATTTTTTACGATGGCTCAAAATGAAAATTAGGTATCAATATTTTGAAAAATATGACATGTTAGTCTGCTTTATACAGAGCAAT
>MU182092.1:128891-182420 GCA_016904865.1 Pissodes strobi
CAAATGTGTTCTGATTGGAAGCACTATCCACGGACTGTCCCCTGAAAGTACCCTTCGTCGTTATTGTAAGGAGAGAAACAAAAACAGATATTTTCTGTCCCTCTATTACTAGGGAGTACAACCGACACATGGGAGAAGTGGAGTTGACAAGTCGAATTCACTTGTAGGGCTTTATCGAATCCCAGGACGAGCTAAAGCGTTGGTCTTTCTCTATTTTTACATATTTGATTGATATGTGTATTGGAAATGCATGGTTACTATATGAAGAAAATAACAAGACCGCAAAAAAGTTGTTATTATTATGCCTCTAAAGGAATTTAGATGTGGCGTTGCAAAAGGTTTATCCTTGACTGGAAAACCAAAAACTGAGAGACCAATATTAGCATCTTCACCTGGTTCGTTAAAAAAAAAAAAAATATTGTGTGGTTCCTAGACCTGCAAATTTCAGCAGGACCAACAGTGTTGCACACTGGCTCACACATACCAGTAAAGGCAGATATAGGTACTGTATGACAGGGTTCTCAAGAATCATGGGCTAAAAATGCAACTGTTGGTTATGTCTAAATGACAAAAGAAATTGCTTTGTTCGATTTCATTAGAAGCATTTCTTTGCTTGAATCGCCAAGGTAAAAATATTTCCAGTCACAAATATTATGGTATATTTTAAGTTATTATTTTTTATGTATGTTGCTTTTATGGTGCTCAATGTTGTACTCAATATTATATTATTTGATTATTGTATGCTTCCTCTCAATCGGACAATTTTTTGTAGTTGCCGATAATAAACACATGTTTTTATTTTGTACTTGTTTCATTAAATCTTCAGCCTTTTAGAGCCAGTGTTAACATATGGAAACAACTGGGATGATCTAAGGGAGTTCTACCTAGATTTTCCTTGGCTCGACGTCTACTTTGGCACTGACGACCCGTCAGTCTGCTGCGAAGAGATCACGCAAGTAATCTCCTCAGGAATGGAAGCATACATGCCAAATTCCGTCAAGTTACCATCAAAAGGAAAGCCCTGGTTCGACAGAAGATGCGAAAGCGCTGTAGGTAGGAAACAGCAAGTCTACAAGTACTGGCAGCAAAATCAGACCGCTGAAAATCGCAATTATTTTGTCGAAGCGAGAAACGAATGCAAACGTGTGATCGACGAAACTAAGGACAAACATAATCAAAGGATCAGGAATGAACTTTTGCAATGCACCAGTGGCTCCAGGACTCTCTGGTCGGTAGCAAAAGCAGTAAGCAATATTTACAAAAACGTATCTCCCACCTGTGACAGACGAACGTGGCGTCACGGCAACTACAGCCAAGGAAAAAGCAAACATGCTCGCCAAAATGTTTTCATGGCACTCTATCTTAGACGTCCCTCAAGGCAAGGCTGTCCCCACCATATCGAACATCAACACTATCGTGGCAGAAGTCAAGTTTCATCACCGTGATATTCGTAAAATCCTTAAAGAACTATATACGAAAAAGGCATCAGGACCGGACGAAATATGTGCCATCGTGTTAAAGAACTGCGCCAACGAACAAACACCCGTTTTTTTTTCAGGCTTTTTTCTCTGTCTTACAGAAAAGCGATTTACCCATCTTCTTGGAAAGTCACTCGAGTGCAACCTGTTGCAAAAAACGCAGAAAACCACGCCTCAAACCATCGCCCAATTGCCTTGCTTCCAATAATATCCAAAGTCATGGAACGTGTAGTCAATAAGCAACTAGGTCGATAAGCAAGTACGTCGAGAATAATCAGCGTTAATCAATATGCCTTTGGCAAGAGGCATCGACAGAAGGTATTGGCCTATGTCAGTAGGGCAATTGAGAACTACGGAGAGTTTCCAGCGATCGCGTTGGATATTTCGAAGGCATTCGACAAAGTTTGGCATGACGGACTGCTCAACAAAATGCCGTCCTTCGGACTGCCAGCCTCTCTGCAGTTGGCTTGCCAGTATCCTTAAGAACCGATCACTGCACGTTGCAGTTGATTGACATATCTCAAACACATTTATCATTAACGCGGGCGTGCCTCAGGGCGCAATACTTTCACCAACTCTGTTCCTCATCTATACTAATGACCTGCTGACCGAAACGAATAATCCTGTTTACAATTTTGCAGATGGCAGTACCCTTGTCTCCCAGTTTATATCAGAAAAACCTTTACCAGCGACTGAGACTTATAACCGCATATAATTGCAGATAACAGCAATCAATCAAGACCTGGAGAAAGTTCAAACGGGGGGCGACAGAAATTTGGTCCAGTTCAATGCAGCAAAGACCCAAAGCAGCCATGTTTACCAAGAGGACCAATACGACGGGCATGACATCATTATGGCAGGATCGACCATTCCTTCATCCTCGTCAATTGGACTGCTGGGTGTCTCGGTCAACAGGAATATGTCCTGGCATGACCACGTTGCTAACATCGCAAAATAATCCTCCCAAAAGCTTGGTGCGCTATTTCGCAACAAAAAATTGTATACACCGCAGCAGTTGCTCTACAAAGCGCAAATAAGACCGTGTTTGGAATACTGCTCACACATCTGGGGTGCCGCACCATAGCACACCCTAAAGCTGCTGGATTCCATCCAGAAGAGAGCTGCGCGTCTTGTCGGCGACCCGGAATCTGGATAGTCTGGAACAACCGCAGACATGTGGCCGAGATGTTCCTGTTTTACAGATACTTTCACGCATATATTCCCAGGATTTGGCCCGCCTCATCCCACCCCTGGCAACGCCTGTCAGACAGTCACGACAGACGGCACGAGCGCACCAGTTCGTCGTACAACTGGAAACACCTAGAACATCGCTTTACAAGAACTCCTTTGAAGTCCTTTGTTTGGCGCACAACAAAGCGCAAGATAGAATCATTTTGATAAGCATCCTGAAATCGGTACATTAGTTTTAATAAAGCACAGGAGCACCGTGGTGTCCAACTATGTGACAGTTCTGATAAAGTGGTTCGCGTTGTCTAAGTGTACACTGATAAGGATATAATTGACTGACCGATCAGTAGTCAGGTTATTAGTTAGGATTAGTTCCAGTGAATAAACACCAAAGAAGTTATGCACCTATTTCAAATATGGATAGTTAATAGAATCTAAGTCTATATATTATATTATATTGGATGAAACGCAATGAGAGGGAAAAAGTTTGGGTTAGTGTATAATCATAATAATACACCAGAAATGTGCATATATAAGTTGTTATATATTTACAAAATTAGCAATATATACTTTCACTGGCTTCGGCAGCAGCAATCAGGCAAACCAGCCTCTGTTTACACTTAGTGTCGCAGCCTTCTCGAATGTGAACATCACTATCTCTATACATATACCTAAAATATTTGTCGACTAGTTCATTATCGGACTTGTTGCTTGCCATTTGCCAATATAATTTTCCAAGAGATTTCATAGTTAAATCTGGTAGATCATAGGCTTCTTTGAAGGAATAGAGTTTATACCATTCGGGCGAGGATCCTACATTGGCATTGGCTTTGGTTAGGTTAAAGGTGTATTCGCTATAATCGGTCACTGTCTACAAATAAACGACTAATTGAATTTAAACGTTACATACATGCAATTTTTAAGTATCCAAAGTACCAAACAAATTATATATTTTTTCCCCAAGGTAAATTTTTAGTATATTTTTGGAGGAGATAATTAATTTGTTTAAAGTCTTTGTCAGATTCGAAATGTATACATTGTAGAATGTACAATTTGGCCGTAAAAATATGCCGGATGTCCCAGTTGCCCCCCCCCCCCCCCTCTGGAACATTAAAATAACGCTTAGTATAAAAGCACATTTCAAATTATTCAGTGAAACATGCATAGGTACCTGAAAATTACATTGACTATTTTCTTACAATACCACAACAACAATTGAAAGATCGTTCAGTACCCTCCGACGTGTAAAACCCTGGTTGAGGTTGAGATTAACTATGTCTGATGAAAGACTCTCTGGTCTCTGTATGCTTAGCATTCGCAGAGAATTTGAGAATAATAATAAAGACAGAGTTATTGAAAACGCAATAAATCGGTTTTCACAAAAGAGAAGAACACTGCTATTACTTTTCTCCGATTAGCTGATTAGGAAAATATAGGTATGTACATCCATAGTCCATAGGATATTTTTTAGAATAGATACATCTCCAATCAAAAAATGTATGTCAAAGTTACGTTACAGTTAAGTTTAAGTTAAAGTCAAGTAAACCAAAACCGCATATGTATATGTATTTTTGACATTAAAAATGCGTGTGCACTATGTGCGCATATCAAAAGTGAAACTCCTTAAACTAAAACGCCCTAGCCTCGGATTTGGTTAAAAAGTAGTTTTATTTAAATATACCACTCAATTAACAAAAAGGGAAGGCCTAAATGAAAGAAAAAACTATTCTTCATAAAAGTTTCGCGTATGTATGGTAATAGAAGCAAACCCCATATTTTTATCTTGTAAACTAACAAAGATATCACAATAATTAAACGCCCTATATAGCCCTATACATATCTTAACGGATTTGGTTAAAAAGTTGTTTTTTTTAAATATATCACTCAATTAACAAAAAGGGAAGGCCTAAATGAAATGAAAAATATTCTTCATAAAAGTTTGGCTTATGTCTTGACAGGTTAATAGAGCAAATCCCATATTTTTTGCTTGTAAACTAGCAAAGATATCACATTGACAATATTCTCATATTTTTCGGTCCGCCAGGTCGTGTCGCTCATCGTGTATCGCCCGCCGTGTGTCGCGACCTTCAAATTTTACTCCCGGCGCGCGTTAAGAAGTTTCACTTCAAAAATATTTAAGTTTCAATCTATGTTTACTTTGCCCCCTCCCCCCCCCATATGCTCTCAAAAGTTTCCACAATATTTGTATACAAATAATACAATTTTTAAATTCAATTAAACCTAACCGAAGAAAAAGAAGAAGAGTTTTAACGATTGCAGATTCGATTGTTATATTATATCATCAAGAGCTATTCCAGATTACAATTGTTGCCTGTTGCCCAGCCCTACTTTTGTTTACGTTTAATTGACTACCCGAAATACGTGATTAAAAGTCATAATTTTCGCACACACTCCATTATTAACTTTAACATTGCCATGACCCCGTAACGTCATATTATATTATTTCATTTGAAAGCTTTTTTTACAAAGTAGAAGTCGCTAGAGGAACGTTTAGTGACAGTTACCAGGCGGCCCCGTAGAGGTTACTACGCCGCTACGTAGCAGGATACTGATTGATACTACCTTTTCACTTTATAGTAACGAAATACAGTGGCAACGTTAGTCCCTGGAACCACCCGTTATACTACACAGTTATCCTAAATTCTTCCCCATTTTAGTAGCAGCTACGTGGCCGAATCAGCTTTAGAAGATCCAAAAGAGTATTTTTTGCACTCTGGGGAGTTATTTAATATTTAGTTAAAACGGAAAAAATTTCTTTTGGAATGTGCGTATTGATGCTGCTTGGCGCAAGGACTTATTTTTGTATTTTTAATTTCTGACATCCCATAAACATTCATGATTAACATATTATTCCAGGAACTTTAAGATAGTATCTTCCAACCACCTTGCCATTTTTAACTTAAACGCCGCCTCGTCTATCCATTTTTGTAGATATTCAAGTCCATTAAAAACGTGGTAGGAGTAGGCACCCGACCGGAATAAGACGATTGTTTATAATAAACAATGATAAAACTAACGGTTACAGGCAGCGTGCGAGGCGCATTCCACCACCTGGCGGGTCCTGCACATGCGTTGTATTAGAATGTCTAATATCACATTTCAGGCATGGTCCTCCGCTCACTACGGGGGCCCAACGAACAAAAACTCACCAAAACTAACACAAGGCATGCTCAAAATTAAGAAAAAAAGCTTTTTACAAACATAACTTCAAGAAAATTAAAAAGGCCGAGCATTCTGATCACTGAACCACCAGAGCACTTGAAATCAATTCATTGATCATTGCACCGTAAATACGTCGGTAAACTAGCATTTCAAAACGCAAGCCCAGTCAGGCGGTGGAATGCTCCTCGCAAGTCGCAAGCTGATGTCTTCTAATGGAATAAATACAAGGAGATGCGTACACCCCTTCAATATCGTGCCGGAAGCTTCGCGTTTGCGTGGCATGTTTGTTCGTTGCGATTACAGCGACTCAAGTGGTACTTTAAAACACTAGCCAATTGAACTTAATATCTTACTGTTGCTCCCCGATGGGATTTAAGTACAAATACTAAGTACCTGGGAATCGTTTCTCGAAAAGATGTAAGATTCGATTGTAGTACTGCATTTTTTAATGTTTTTACTTGATTTTAGGCATGCCCTGGGTTAGTTTTGTTTGGTTGCGCCCCGGAGCGAGCGAAGCGAGCGGAGGCCCATGCGTGAAGAGAAATATTAGGCATTCTAAAATAGTAAACAAATGCTCACTGCCGGTCGCATATACTACACGCGAAGGTTTTCAGGATTTCATTATTATTACGCAAGCGCGAAGCTTCCAGCACGATATTGAAGGGGTGTACGCAGATCCTTGTGGAATAAATAGAATATACTTTTATTCACTAAACTCGCCCGACTAAGCAAGTGGAATCGACTAAAATTGTTATGTTCAGCCAGGTCAAGTACTAAACTACTCGACCACTCAACTAAACTCGCTGCTTCTGAATCGGGCTTTAAATTTGAATTAGGTTTATAGATTCCGTTGCAACTGTAAGGCTGCTTTGATTTATGGCTTAAAAATGCAGTTTTTTTTTTCTTGATTTTGGACATGCCTTATTGCCTTGGGTGTTTCGTTTGGTTGTGCCCCCGTAGTGAGCGAAGGGCCATGCGTACAACTATTTTTTACCATTGTGCAACCACCAACATAAACAATTTACATTTGGGCTGTCGTTACCCATTCCTCTATTTTGTCCCTCTAGTTTGACGACAATCTATATGTATGTCAAAGGAAATAAAAAAGAAGAAAGGTCAAAATTGTATTCTATATTTGAGACTAATAAGTAATAATTAAAGATAAAAAAAATTCAGTTCCAGGTTTAGATTTTTCTGGAACCTTATTAAAATGCTTTTGTTTCATCTAGTATATTGTAAATAAATAGAGGCAATTTGAGTTTGTGTATATCTTAGGCTTAGCCCGGTGTAACAAATAAGCCATCTATCTCAAGTTCAACTCGGTTGAGCCTTCCACATAAATTAATTGTTAATTGTTGTTAAAGTAGCAAGGCGTTTCTCCACTTTTATATGAGAAGATTCTGTTTTCAACAAGCTTAAGTTATAGTCTTGTAAAAATCGGTTCCTAAACTTTACATAAAATCCAAACATTAATTTAATTACAGCTCGTGGTTAATGAGTAAAAACCACTTAAGTATGTTGCATGTTGCCCGTTATCAGAATTTCATTTTCGAGAATTTTTAGATATTAGAACATTTAATATTATTTAAGGTTCATATCAGTAGGTACTATTTATCTTTAAACTTACCATGTTGCTGTTATCAACTTCATAAATTCTATAGTTAGGATTAGATCCGACAGACGTTGCAAAGCTAGCGCCATTGTATCCAACAGCTTTCACTTCCTTTAGATCCGTCGAATTAAAAAACAACTTAAATTCGTCCATATGAGTGTGACCGTTGAATTGTGCCGTAATAATATCTGAAAATCTACATAAATGGATAGAAAACGGTTATTTTTACATTTAGCTACTTCTCAAACCGAACTCGTAATATGTATATTATACAGTCAGCGCACGGATCCAATAAACCTTTATTGAAATTATGAGAGAATTATGACAATAAAGGGAAATTCGTTTGCCGGATAGTTTATAAAATTGTACAAAGGTTTTTAAATTGTCCATAAATGTGTTTTATTCCACATAAAATTTGGAAAATAAAATAAGGGAAAATTAAAATATGGAATTCAGCTCTATTCTTTACAGCAGTAGATTGATGGGAATGGCTTATCCAAAATAAGAAATCTGTAGGTCCTTTGGCCAACCTTTCGGCTATTTATCTCTAGACTAAGAAACAGCGTTTTTAATATGCATATCATCTTTGTTCTCGTGGTAAAAACTTAAGGATGCTTCAATACTTTTAGTAAATTTTATAGATAAAGATCAATTGAAAAATTGAATAGGTACCTTAAAACAATTTTCTTGAATTCCCTGCTCCATATTATTACACATGACGAATATGGATCACCGGATGGAATATGAGAGAGTATATGCACCTTTTCTCCACTTTTCTCCGCTTGTGTTAAAACGTCTACAAGCCACTGGAGTTGTCCGAAAGTGTCTTTGTTTTCGTATACCAGCCACCTAAAATGTTGGAAGAAAACATGTAGCGAATTAAGTTATAAAGTCCCGCAGGGCCGCCTGAGGTAAACATTATTTGCAGCCGCGCCCAAATTGTGTCAAGAATTCACCCAAGTTAAGAGCAAGTTAACAAAATTAACCCGCTACCGCCAAAAAGTTTTGGCAGCAGTCGTCATCAGAATATGAAGATTCTGGGTGATTTTTTGAGTATATAATTTGCTATTCATTTGCATGACTAGTTCTGGAATAATTTCAAAATTATTACATTTTTCGGTAGGTTTTTTTTTGAGGTGGAGGCCTCATTGTCAGTATCAGTATCACTATAATGTTCATCACTATCACGATTCGGTAACTGAGACATTTTTATGAGAGAAAACGAAATATAATTTACACATAAATGAATAATGAAAACTCGAATAAATACGCATTTCTGGTGATTCCCCGTCGCGGATGTTAAAAAACATTGAAAAAGCGTTCGCTCTGCACCGCAGCACAGCTTATACCGTCGGGTATAAGCTGTAACCACAGCATCCAGCGTCATCGCCCGTCGCAGTGCCGATAATAAAATTACAATCGTTCAACGCCTAAGCTTAAAGTGTGAGTACCAAACCAAACAATACATTGATTTCTATTTTTAATTTTATTTACACATCTCTGTCAACAGAATTCTTTAATTGATTTAATTTGCAATCTAAAACTCTTATATTTTACCAAATCTTTTAAAAATCGTGATAACCTGTGCACATATCATGAGGTTCGATACAAAATCGTGAGAACTGGCACCCTTGAACGATACCTGAAAGCACAAGGCACTCAAGGCAGAAAAGCCCGTAATGCTGTAAAATCGCTAGAAGCCTAGACATATCGGTAGGCATTTATACATTCCGTACATCTATTTATGAGTCAAATAATTCAACCTCTACCCAATCAACGCGGGGGTGCGAAAATCGTGTATGGAATATGTAATTCGGTGCCAAATTCAGGTACGAAATACGAAATGTAATAACAGTCTATGAAGCAACATGTCTTTGCGGCCCAGTGAATTGTTTTCAGCAAGTCTGGTGGCGGCGGTAGTTAGATGCTGTGCTTGTGATACGATGCTGCGGGTTGCCTCAGTGGCAAGAATTTTTTTTAATTATTTTTAAGGTTATGTTTCTTTTTCTAAATTGGGTTAGTTTCGTTTGGTTGCACTCCGGACCGAGCGAAGCGAGCGGAGAGCCATGCATGAAGTTAACAGTACTCTTTTAAATTCCCGCCCTCTAATGAAAAGGCTTGTCTTTAAAATATGCCTCTCATCCTTTCCGAACGTCTACCATACTCTTTGAATCCTTCGGAAAATACTTACAGTGCAAAAGTGTTTATTACATTCCGTACCTGAATTTGGCACCGAATTACATTCCGTGCACGATTCTCGCACCCGCGCGTTGATTGGATAGAAGTTCAAATTTTGGTTTGGTTTGACTAATAATAACCACTAGGTGCCAAATGCATGTACGGAATGTATAATATTAATGCTACCGGTAGAGGTGTCGATATTTCAGATACTAGTGCACTTGTGAATGCATGTGGTTTAAAGACCTGCAATTGGCAGGTATATGGCCCTCCGCTCGCTTCGGGGTTCAAGAAAAGAAAACTAACCAAGTGCTAACCCATGCCATGCCCAAGAGAAACCCAAAAATCAAGAAAAAAACTGTTTACTTAAAAATAAAATCAAAACTGACGGGATTTCAGTCCGGGTTGCCGAAGTGAAGGCTAACCTTGCAGACCACTAGACTCATCTGCTGACTTACAAACGACAAACAACTGGTTACATCGCGAAGACATGGCGTCACCTCACGTAGCTAGCCAATCACGCGCCTTTCATTCACAAGTGCGCTAGTATCTAAAATCTCCGAGATGTCAGATTAGTGGTGTGCTTATTAGTATTAGTTCTTTTAGATGAACTAGTTCCCGAGGATTAGGTCAGTAAAATGAACTAGATCGCGAACGAACTGTTTGTAAACGCTGGTGCTGGGAGAACGAGTAGGGATGCCAAATTTTTAAAAAATATCGATGTATCGATATCGATAAATATCGGTTAGGTTATCATCGATACATTCGATAAATCGAAGACAAATATATCGATAAAGAGATATTTTGTAAAGAGTATAATATACCGGTATAATTTTATTTTTTACTGTTACTTGTAACTTAAAGCTTATAGCAGTGATTGGTAAATAAAAATAATTACAAATACGTCAGCAACTTAGTCTTTATTCTTTTTTTACTTTATTATATTACAAAGAAAACACTGCACAAAATCATGAGACGAGACAATACAAAACTTAATAGGCCCAATAAGATTCTGGCAGGGAACATGAAAATAATAACCGAGACAAAGCATCACCCAAAAGTCTATTTCTCTGTTCCTTAAGATAAACCAAACGACACGGTACACCGTGTTTAACTTTATATATAAATAATTGGATTGCTCTCTGCTTTTGGAAACTGCCCTTAGCTCGGATCAGCCAATATCACAATCACAAATCAAAACGTTCGTTTGAATTATTCGGTTCGCAAAAATCCCCGCCGGAATTCCCCGGTATTTCGCCTCCTCGTGTGCGTGAAGTGGTGAAGTGTAAATACCCGATTAAAACAACGTCCCAGATAAACCCACACCAGATGTAAAAGATCGGCAAATTCCTCGCCAAACAACTTTAACCTTGACGTGGCGGTTATACGCGGCCTGCACCAAATAATCTGGGTATAATTATAGAATTGTTCTTCAAAATTAAAATAGTTGGTCCGCACCAATTAAATGAAAACGTGTTTTGTTGGTGGACTGGTTCAGGAAAAATAAAAATTTGCGATAAACATTCACTTTTTTTTCCCAACAGGCGGTCATGGAAATCTTGTGTTATTATGGCTGCTCTGACTTTTTTACAGAAATTTCCTTAATGCGCTTTATTGTATGCCGATTTAAGGTTATTGTAACATTGAAAATGTTTCTGTTATCCTAATATAGGGCGTCAAATAGTGAAAAAGTACATGTTACATTTGCCACATGACGTCATACGCGTGGGAGAACGTGTTAGTTTGTTTATTTAAACTTAAATTTGATCATAAGGTATCGGAATCCGTTCAAATGACTGAAATAAATTGGAACTAACTGAACCTAACCGAAGGTTGATTGAACGACTAACCAAAACTAGCCAAAAGTAACCAACAGCACCAAAACGGGCTAAAACGTATCGGAAAAGGTTACAAACATTAAAATAGGTTAAAACTAACCAAAACTAGCCAAATTTCAAAGACTAACCAAAACTAACCAAAAACTTTAAATTTGATTAAAACACATCGGAACCGATTCAAACGGCTAATATAAATTGGAACTAGCTAAAAGTAACCGAAACTTGATTGAATAACTAACCAAAACTAACCAAAAGCAAATAAAAGCCCCAAAACGGGCTAAAATCTATCGCAACAGCTTCAAAATATTAAAGTAAGTTAAAACTAACCCAAATTAACCGAATATTGGCGACTAACCTAAACCAACCAAAATTATTAAATTTGGTTATAACGTATCGGAATTGGTTTCGATGACTAAAATAATATAAAACTAACTGAAATCAACTGAAAATTTATTGAACGACTAACCAAAAGTATCCAGAGGCACCAAAAAGGGCTAAAACGTATCGGCGCAGATTAAAAATATTAGATTAAGTTGAATTTAACCGAAGTCTGGGGCTAACTTAAATTGACCAAAAACATTTAAATTGGTAATAACGTAACGCAACCGGTTCTAATGACGAAAATAAATTGGAACTAACTGAAAGTAACCGAAAGTTAATTGAATGACTAACCAAAACTAACCAAAAAACCTAAAATTGAGAATAACGTATAGGAGCCGGTTCAAATGACTAAAATAAATTAAAACTAACTGAAAGTAGGTTAAACGACTAACCAAAACTAACCAAAAGTAAACAAAAGCACTAAAAAGGATAATTTACAGTTAATTTTAATTTATTTTAGTCATTTGAACCAATTCCGATACGTTATATCCAGTTTTAGTGTTTTTAGTTAGTCACCAAAATTCGGTTAATTTGTATTAGCTTTAACTTACTTCCATAGTTTTAATCTATTTCGATACGTTTTAGCCCGTTTTGGTGCTTTTAGTTACTTTTGGTTAGTCATCAACATTCGGCCACTTTCAGCCAGTTCCAATTTATTTTAGTCAATTGAACAGATTCCGATACGTCATTACCAATTTAAACGTTTTTGGTTAATTAAGTTATACGCCAAAATTCGGTTAAATTGGGTTAGTTACTTATTTTAATACCTCTTATCAGTTCCGATAGGTTTAGCCCTTTTTGGTGTTTATGGTTACTTTTGATTAGTTTTGGTTAGTCATTCAATCAGCTTTCGGTTAGTTTGAATTAGTTTTAATTTATTTCAGTCATTTGAACCGTATCCGATACGTTATAACCAATTTTAATATTTTGGTACATTTTAGTTAGTCGCCAAAATTCGGTTAATTTGGGTTATTTACTTATTTTAATACCTGTAATCAGTTCCGATACGTTTTAGCCCTTTTTGGTTTTTATGGTTACTTTTGGTTAGTCATTCAATCAGTTTTCGGTTAGTTTTAGTTAGTTTTATTTTATTTCAGTCATTTGAACCGGATCCGATAAGTCATAACCAATTTTAATGTTTTGGTTAATTTTAGTTAGTCGCCAAAATTCGGTTAATTTGGGTTAGTTTAAATATTTTTAATCTATTTCGATACGTTTTAGCCCGATTTTATGCTTTTAATTACTTTTGATTAGTCGTTTAATCAACTTTAGGTAAATTTCAGTTAGTTCCAATTTATTTTAGTTATTTGAACCGGTACCGAGACGTTATAAGCATTTTTAATGTTTTTGGTTAGTCACAAAAATTTGGTTAATTTGGGTTAGTTTGAACTTACTTCAATATTTTTAATCTCTTTCGATGCGTTTTAGCCCGTTTAGGTGCTTTTGGTTACTTTTGGTTAGTTAGTCGTTCAATCAACTCTCGGTAAATTTCAGTTTTATTATATTTTAGTCATTTGAACCGGTTCCGGTACATTATAAGCAATTTTAATGTGTTTGGTTAGTTTTGGTTAGTCGCTAAAATTCGGTTAATATATTACAACTTAACATTTGTAATGTGTTCTGATAAATTTTAGCCCGTTTTGGTGTTTTTAGTTAGTTTTGGTTAGTCATTTAATCAACTTTCGGTTACCTTCAGTTAGTTCCATATTATTTTAGTCACTTGAACCGGTTCCGATACGTTATAATCAAATTTAATGTTTTCGGTTAGTTTTGGTTAGTCGCCAAAATTCGGTTCGTTTTGATTAGTTTTACCTTACTTCAATTTTTGTAACCTGTTCCGATACGTTTTAGCCCATTTTGGTTAGTTTTGGTTAGTCGTTTAATAAACTTTCAATTAGTATCAGTTAGTTCCAATTTATTTTGGTCATTTGAACCGATTCCGATACGTTAAAATCAAATTTAGGTTTAAATAAACAAACTAACACGATCTCTCACACGTATGACGTAATGAATGTGGCATGCACTTGTTCACGATTTGAGGCCCTATACCAGAGTACAAATAATATCGAGTAGATTCACTTAGCAAAAATCGTTTGATGTTTTTGGATCAAACGCAAAAGCCGCAGCACGGTAAAAAACTAGTTTTTACTCTACTTGCAGCAGCGAACAGCCTGTGAGGGGAGATTCAAAAAGTATTAGCTGATGCAAAATTATTTCCTCGGTTATTATTTGATACACGATATTTCAAAGGGCGATTAAGGTAATTTTTAATACCTGATTCAAATGAATAAAACTATGTAATAAAGTTATACAAAATAGTAACGTATACTAAATTCAAAAACATTATAAATAAAGGTAATACCTATTAAAATAATTTATTTGACAGTTTGTAACTTGATTCATCTCTTAAAACATGTATAAAGCAGAAGGTTCAAAGTACCTGAGAAATATTAGGGGAATTTAAATATAAAAAGGACAAATTAAGCTAGTAAAGTAAATGTATTGCTTCTTAAAAGTCTAAACACTTCATTACTCGCGCTACGAGTATTTCTCTCACATTTTCTGCGAAATCGTCAGTTTTTGGAGATGGCTTTGCGGACGGAGTTGTCCTCCACTACTCTAACTGACTTATTTGGCGTCCTCTTTAACATAGCCAATTAATCGGGTGCATTTCTCAAATGATTGGCTGCATTTGTGAGAATTTCTCTCATCGCGCTACGTCTGCCGTAGTACTTTTAACATTGAAAATGTTTCTGTTTTGCTGTTATGGGGCATCAAATTGCGAAAAAGTGCATGCTACATTTGCCACACATGATGTCATATGCGTGATGAACTACTAATTCAAACTAACCCAAACTAACCAAAAGTAATCAAAAGCACCAAAAAGAACTAAATGTATCGGAACAGATTAAAAAAATTAAATTAAGACTAACTCAAATTATACCAACTTTTGCAGCTAACCAAAACTACCCAAATACATTAAAATTTGTTATAACGTATTGGATCCGGTTCAATTTACTAAAATAAATTGGAACTAACTGAAACTAACCGAAAGTTGAGTGAACAACTAACCAAAAGCACCAAAAATGCCTAAACCGTATCGGGCAAATTACAAATATTAAAGTAAGTTAAAATTAACTTAAATTAACCGAATTTTGGCGACTAACCAAAACAAACCGAAAACATTAAATTTGATTGTAACGTATCGAAGTCGGTTCAAGTGACTAAAATGAATTAAAACTAACTGAACTTAAAGAAATGCCTTTTTAACACTATTATATTTTTTAACATAATTATAAAAAAATAGAAAAAGGTGCCGATGTGAAGACCTAAAAAATTACCCTCCACTTGTAGATAGGAAAATCTATTAATATATAACTAGCCATGACGTTGCGGTAGATAATAATTGTAACCTGTTCCGAATTGTTTTAGCCTGTTCTCTCGCTTTTGCTAACTTTTAGTTAGTTTTGTTTAGCCATTTAATTAACTTTCGGTTAGTCTCAGTTAGATCCTATTTATTTTAGTCATTTGAACCGACTCCGATACGTTATAATCAAATTTAGTGTTTTTCGTTACTTTTGGTTAGTCGCCAAAGGTCTGCTCGTCTTGGTTAGTCTTAACCTACTTTAATTTTTGTAACCTATTCCGATACGTTTTAGTGCTTTTGGTTACTTTTGATTAGTTTTGGTTTGTCATTCAATCAGATTTCTATTAGTTTTAGTTGGTTTTTATATATTTTTAGAATTTGAACCGGTTCAAATACGTTACGAGTATAATTAATTTTAATGTTTTTGGTTAATTTCAGTTAGCCGCCGAAATTCGGCTAATTTAAGTGAGTTTCAACTTACTTTAATATTTTTAATCTATTTTGATTTATGTTTTCGCTTTTCTGGTTACTTTTGGTTAGCTTTGTTGTTCAATCAACTTTCGGTTAATTTCAGTTAGTTTAAATTTATTATAGTCATTTGAACCAGTTCCAATACGTTATTACCAATTTTACTGTTTTTGGTTAGTTAAGGTTAGTCGCCAAAATTCGGTTAATTTGGGTTAATTTTATCTTACTCCAATATTTTAAATCTATTATGATACGTTTTAGCCGGTTTCGGTGCTTTTAGTTTCTTTTGGCTAGTCATTCAATCAGCTTTCGGTTACTTTCAGTTAGCTCCAATTTATTTTACTCATTTGAAGCGGTTCCGATACATTATAACCAATTTAAATGTTTTTGGTAAAATTATGTCAGTCGCCAAAATTTGGTTAATTTGGGTTAATTTCAACTAACTTTAATATTTTTAATCTGTTCCTATAGGTTTAAGCCCTTAGTGCTTTTGGTTACTTTGGCCAGTTTTGATTAGTCGTGCAATCAACTTTTTGTTAATTACAGTTAGTTTCAATTTATATTAGTAATTTGAACCGATTCCGTACTTTATAATTAATTTTAATGTTTTTGGTTAGTCGCCTGTTCCGATACGTTTTGGCCCTTTTTGGTGCATTTAGTTACTTTTGGTTAGTTTTTCAGTCAACTTTCAATTACTTTCAGTTAGTTCCAATTTATTTTAGTCATTTGAATCGGTTCCGATACGTTATAATAAAATTTAATGTTTTTGGTTAGTCGTTAAAATTCCGTTCGTTTTGGTTAGTTTTAACTTAATTTAATTTTCGTAACCTGTACCGGTACGTTTAAGCCTGTATTGGTTACTTTTGGCGAGTTTTGGTTAGTCGTTCAATCAACTTTCGGTGAGTTTCAGTTAATTCCAATTTATTTTAGTCATTTTAATCGATTCCGATACCTTATAAATCAAATTTAAGTTTAAGTAAATAAACTAACACGATCTCACACGCGTATGATGTCATGTGTCAAATGTAGCATGCACTTTTTCACGATTTGAGGCCCAATACCTACTAGGATAATAGGAACATTTTCAATGTTAAAATATAAGAGTTGCTTTAAAAACAAAAAAGGTCATGTGAAAAATTCGCTGTTATTAAAAAATAAACGGATTTTTGCTCACGCTAGTGGTGACGGGCATTTAATTTTTACCGTACTTGTTTTCTTTTCTCACGATTGTCTTCATCCATATTTAGGTAAGTAACAAAATTTTAATAAAGACATATTTCTTAAACCGATTATACGTGTAATTGAAAAACTGCATATTATTAAAAAATTATTATAAATCTTAACTGATAGGGTCTTTGGGGCATCTAAAAAATGAAAATCCGTCACCCACTTTTGTAATACAATAATTATTCGCACCACAATATCTCGCCATAGTAACGATCTTAATAATTATTTAATTCAACGCGACCCAACAGTACAGAGTACAGAATATCAAGGCGTTTGAACACTGACCGTAAATTCTCCCTCGTAGTGTAGCCACAACTGGCCGCGAACGAGATTGATCCGGATTCGCTTTGAAGGTAAAAACTGTCGGCGAAATTGGAAATTTGTCTCGAGTGAACCTACCGTATATACTTATTTATACCGTGCCTATACTAGGAAAACAGAAACATTTTCAATGTTAAAATGCATTTTTATATTGTCAGACATGCAGAATAGATTGGTTAAAACAAAAGTTCCGATATCATAATAATAAAGAAATTTCCCATATGTGGTCAATATTCTGGCGGACACTATATAACATTAGTTGGATTTAAAAAAGATATAACTATAACGTTGTATCTGCCAGTTTTCAGATTTAATTGAATTTCGTGCTCATTCGATTTTAGAATATGCAATAATTTTGGAAATAAGTGTGCTGGAATGTGCAATAAACAACATTTATACATACCTTTCAGGATCGCGGGGGTAATTTAAATAATGATTTTTCTCTACCGCTTCTAGTAGAACAATTCAAATAAAGGCACTTATAACCAGGCATTTTTAACAAAAATAAAATAAAGATTAATTATTTTTCGTAACACTCTCGGACTAAACCAAAAGACTCGCGTGGCTCGCGTTTAGAATCACACTAGAGCTTGCCCTGACTATTTATTGGGATGGCTGGCCATCCCAAGGAGGCGGAGCTTTAAACGAATTCTTGTTTCATGCGTTAGGTGGGAGGTTTCGCATCTGGTGTGGGTTTATCTGGGACAACGTTTTAAACTTTTACCAACTGAGCAAATTTAAAAATTCCATGCATTGTGTACGTTGTCAGAAAAACAAAACGCTCTAACTTTTGTTTGAGCGTTTTTCATCCACAATATTTGGTATCGATATATTGGGGGGATTTAAATATCGATGTTAAATATCGATATTTTTATTCCGATATATCGCTATTTTAAAAAAATCGATATATCGTTGCCATCCCTAAGAACGAGACCTAACATAGAAGCGTTTTAAGATCCTTTCAGTGTTGCCAATGACACGGAAACTTCCGTGTTTTCACGGATTTTTGAAAATAGAACACGGACACGGATTTTCTTGGGTTCCGTGCAATGAAAACACGGATTTTTTACAAATGATTTGGCGTTATTATATTTATGTGTCATATGTCCATTTTAATATAATTCGCTTAGTTTTAATCGATATTTCATATAGATATTATTCAACCCTAAAAATAGATGTGCCAATCAACTGGTCTCTTTAGTGTCAAAGATGCGTTGATAAATCGGAATTTCAAAATATGGACGACCACTTACAATTTTGGGCTTTGGGTCAAACGCTCTATGCGAAAGTAATTTCACCATGAGCGCCGGTAGGAGGGGGCAGTTGCCTGAAGTATTAAAATAATGTATAGTATAAAAATACATTTCAAATTCATTAAAATTTAGAAAAAACTATCTACACGTTATTTTTGTTGACCCCCCCCCCTCCCTTCTTCCTGAAATTTGTTCTGCCGGTGCCCATAATTTTAACATATGAATCTAATCAAAACAAAGAAATTGTTTAATCACTAGTACCATTGGAAGTCTGCTGGCTTCATAGGTGGTAAAAAAAATATATTGTGCTCTATTTAAGTTCAATGTTAAAAAATGGTGAAGACGGATTCGGCATTGTCTTTGAGTTATCTTCAGTTGATTATTTGTAAAAAGTTTATTATTATTTTATGCTTGTTTCGGAAATGGATTAAATAAGAAGACTTTCTCTGCTTCTCATTTTAAGTGTCGTAAGTTGGTACGCAACTATTGAGTTATTTTATCTTAATTACTATCATGAAAAATCCGGAGTGGTGCATGTATGACGTCATATTCTATTTATTTTCTAGTTGAACGTTTCAACTCAGTGCCATCTTTCTTCCTACAGCTTAACTCTTCGATATACAGTTGATTTTACGTTTATAGTAACCTTTTTTAAGCTACATTTCAGGGACACGAAAAACACGGAAATTTTGAGGACTCTGTTACGGATTTTTCTGATTTATGGTTGGCAACACTGGATCCTTTACACAAATAGTGCACTATGTAAAAATCGACCTCTCCTATTGGTCGATCCATCTCGTATTACAATATGTCTTCGTAATTCAATCAATTTCTCTCAAGAGCTCTCGTGTCTCGTGGTGTAGAGGTTTAGATAGCTGGGTGTCACCTGGACGACCCGGGTTCAAACCCCGTTGCTTTTTTTATTATTTTTTAAGATTATTTTCCTAAACAGTTTTTTTCTTGATTTTGAGTATGTCTTGGGTTAGCACCTGGTTAGTTTCCTTTTCTTGAGCCCCCGTAGCGAGCGAAGCGAGAGGAGGGCCATGCGGATCGACCAATAGGAGAGGCCGATTTTTATATAGTGCTCTATTTGTGTAAAGGATCTTATAAATCACATAAGAACAGAACTAGGAACTAACTACATGTGCAAACAATGATAATAAGCAGCCCAACCCGCGTCGTCGTTCGTTCACTCATTCGATCAATCGTTTCCGATATTCGGATTATTTTATATATGAACATATATAACTTATGATGAGTGTGGTTTCTTTTATGTTTAAATATCGTTTTTTTTTTTATTATTAAAAAGCAATAGTAACAGACGGCATATAGGAGTTTTATATGGGAACATTTAGAGGAAAACACTAATCAAAGTACAAACTGAAATTACTGTAGCCAAATGCCAAAATATTAGTATAGCCATTGTTTTAGGAGAAACAGTGGTATAGCAAAGCTGGTCAGGCCCTGACCGATAGAGGTATACTGAAAAGCGATAGAGTTCGCAAAATAATGTTTTTAAACAAAAAAAACCGTAGTTTTCAGCTGTTTTCAGCTTTCCATTTTTGTCTTTTATTTTTTTTAATGTTAGCCGAAGAGTTTATATTTTATTTGAATTCTTAGTTAAGAGAAAAGAAACTGTTATATTAGAAAAACATTTCATTGTATAAAATAAATATATTAAATTACACAGGAATAATATTTTAGATCCAACTGATGCGTATATTTGATGTAAATGAAAAATTATCAAGAACTAATTTTACATAATAATAACAATACGATAGATAACAACACAACACAACATCGCAACCAGTTCAATCACGGACTTATTTGATTCCTTCCTTTTCTAACGAACCTTTTAACATTCCTAGGTGAGGAAACACGTATCTCGTATTGCTGTGTGAATCTCGTTCAGTCGTTCACTCATTCATTACTTTCTACAGGCTATATAGTGCGAATCGTTCGCGGTGAACTAGTTCTTCGAGAATTCGCGAACTAGTTCATTTCGTTCAGTGGAAACAATCGTTCTTTTGAACTAGTGCGTTCGCGAACTACACAGCACAGCGATGGGCGGTGTCATGTCAGACGCTTGAACACTTGCGCACGTATTTTTAAACATTCTTAAAATTTAAGTATCTGAATTCTTATTAATAGTTTATTTAGGTTGGTTGTGGACGTTGCGGTAGCTTAACTAGCGAGCACGGTACGTTGAATTATTAAATTTATTTTGTATGTATATTTTTTTTGTATTCCCTTATCTACGGCCCTGCTTAGTATGTTTTTGTCGGCCTAAGCCGAGAGGAACACGGTTGTTCTTCTCGATCCTGAGGCCGAAATGTTAGATTAAATAATACACGAATAAAAACTAAATGTTCCATGTTGAATTGTTGCGCATTAAATTAGTAGGTATATGAGAGGGCCTGAATCTTAAGCTTCATAACTGTCGTTAGGTATATATCTCTGTTATTAGGATTGAGCACTGCGACCTCGTTAAAAATGAAGAAGCAAAGTTCCAAAATGGCAGTGCCGGCTCGTGGCTTTACCGCCAGGTGAGACAAAAGGCCGCCGGAAGCAAATGCGCCACAGACGAAAAATTTCTGGGGTGCCACGTCCAAACTTTTATTCAAAAGTCGTTAAAAAAACACACCTAAGGCAAACACATATTTTGATGGCGCATTCGCGATTATGCTAAAATAGAAATAAAACGCAATTAAAAAAAAAAAGGGCGGATACTTTTAAATTACATATCTTATATTTAACATAAATATAAAATATTGCTTGAGAAAAACTTCGTTCCACCGAAACACTAGTAGATGGAATTGTCATTATTAAGGAAAATAGTTTATATTCTTCTCTAAAGATATTTTTATTTTCAGTAATATTTTTCATCAAAGTTTGTGGTGCAAGGTCTTTAAATATTTCATTAGCCCAAATAAGTTGTGGGTCAGAATACAGCTTTTGAGAATTGGCAAATATATTAGGGCAACAGTCTTTTAGGTTAGTTAATGCATCGGTAGGAATGTTTTTGGAGTCAGATTAAATTTTGAAGTGCCAAGTGATAAACTGAAGTTTTTCTAAATTTCGAAAACCGAGTGGTAATTTGTAATGAGATAGTGTCTAAAACTTCTTAATATAAAACTTTAAAATATTTTTCAAAATCTTGATCCTGAGTTAATGTGGATTTTGTCCGTTCGTCTCGCTGTTCAGTTGGAATTAGCGTCCTTAAAGCAGCTCCATCAAAGACCTCTTTAAATGATTCGTCATTTCGTTTCGTATTTAAGAGGGCTTGCACATCAAACAGTACATCCGTGAAAGAAAAAACATTGCTAAAGACTTAAACTAAAAGTGAAAATTCAAAGTCATTAAGATAATTTAAGAAACCCGCACCCTGTTAACAGAAACTTTTTAAGTCCTTGAAAATATCATTTGAGCACCATGAATTTTTTGCTATACCCAATAAAATGCACGGCCAGCAATACAATCTTTATAATTATCGTACCAGGGTTGAAACGCTCGCGAAATATCCCTACGACCCACCCTTGTTTCGCAAAAAATTGCCGTTTTTTGGTGTTGGTCCAAAATTTGGCGTTTTCCACTTCAGATCGCCGCGAGAAAGGGATTTCGAGCAAAGACAAAACAATATCGTGAGAGGGATTCATTTCAACACCATTTTAACCTATCTTACAATTTTTAAATTAAAATACCTAGAGGTAGGGACAAGAAAACAAAACCGCAAAACCCACTACCGAGAACATAAAATAATTTTAATAAGCAAAACACGGGTAATATACAGGGTGTTTAAAAAAGACGTGGCAATATTTAAGGGGGTGATTTCTCAGGTCATTTTATGAAAAATGTTCCCATAAACATAGGTCCGGAAATGCATTGTTTCCAAGATACAAGATGTTAAATATTTTTTAAATTTCGTATATATGTTTTCGGGTTAACATTTTAAATATATTTTTCAGCGGTTACAAAAAATTGCAACTTCCTTATTTATCATACATGAAACATTTTTAAACATTCCAAGAATATTTGCGAACAATTCGACCAAAAATAACTGGCTTATTCACTAACAATAGATAAGTACACATCAGTTTAAAATCAGTAACGTGGATGTTATTCGAATGCGTCAATCATTTTGTATCTGTTAAATTTGTTGAAGGCCCATAACATAAATAGCTATACGAATGCCGAGATGACCGACATGCACTTCATTAATGGACTTGCTGATGCAATGCATTAGAAGCTAGTGGTTGTACATTGAAAGATTTCCTGACCGTATTGGTCCTGATAGAAAAATGTTCGAAAGCATTATTCGACGCCTTCATGAAACAGGCACATTAAAACGAAGTGAGGAACAGGAAGACCAAGAACAGCAAGAACGGTAGAGCTGGAAGAGGATATGCTCAACATGATTGAAGAAGATCCAGATACTTCTACCCGAAAAATTGCTGAGGTTTTGAATGTAAGTAATGGTACTCTTTGGCACATCCTTAAGGAGAATTTCTTATATCCATACCACGTCCAACGCGTTCAAGCACTTCTTCCTGCTGATTTTCCTCCACGTATTGCATTCTGACAATGGTTTTGGACAAAATGGTTCAAACCCCTCAACTACTGATGCTCCATTCTGTTTACAGATGAAGCGAGTTTTTCAAGAAATGCAATAAGGAATTTTCATAACAATCATTTATGGTGTGATGAAAATCCACATGCAATATTTGATGTTCATTTTCAACATCAGTTCTCGTTGAACGTTTGGATTGGAATTGTGGGTGACCGTCTAATTGGACCGGTATTTCTACCAGGAAGACTTACCGGAGAAGTCTATCGCAACTTTTTGGAACACACGCTCCCTGGATTTCTGGAGAACGTACCATTGGCAATAAGAAATTCTGTGTGGTTTATGCACGATGGCGAATCAGCGCATTTTAGTCAGATTGCTCGTGACTTTTTAACACAAACATACGGAAATCGCTGGATTGGCCGAGGTGGACCTCACTTATGACCTGCAAGATCTCCGGATTTAAACCCTCTGGATTTTTTCCTGTGAGGCCACCTGAAATCCTTCGTTTACGCTACTCCTGTGAAAAATGTGGAGGACCTAAGAAATCGAATCATTGCTGGGTGTAATTCAATTAGAAATGACCCTGGTATTTTTGAGAGAGTTCGCCAGTCAATGACGAGAAGATTGGATTCCTGTATCCGAGCTGGAGGTGGTCACTTTCAAAAGTTTTTGTAATTTTTGTATGATTATGTTAATTGTTAATGGTAATTATTGTTAGTGAATAAATGGACAATAAAAAATAGTTTTTATTTTTTATTTCGTAAACGAACCAAGATACGAGAACAATTCAAGAGACAAAAAGTTGTAATTTTAGCTGCTTTAACTCAGATACTTATCAAAATTAAATTACAGTCAGTTGCATACATTTTTTTGTCAACAAATTTATTCAGTTCAGTTGCGTTAGGGGGGGCTAACGCCACTGGACTTAATAATTTTTACCTACTTAGGGCCAAATCAGCCCCTTATTGCTAGAAACAAGGCTGCCAAATTTCAAAAAAATCGGGGAGAAGATATTTGAATTATTAAAAAAACCTTATTTAAAAAAACACCTTGTATCTTGGAAACAATGCATTTCCGGACCTATATTTATTGGAACTTTTTTTCATAAAATGACCTGAGAAATCACCCCCTTAAATATTGCCGCGTTTTTTTAAACACCCTGTATATGGTCTTGAATATGGCAATACTGCATTATTAAAATAAAACACAAATCAGCTTACCTTGTTGTAATGGCTTATGCCTTACCTTACCTCCCTATCAACAACACAACCATACAAAACAATTATTTTTTAAAAATCGCGGCCAATTGAATCGTAACAGTCGTGATCGACGTGATATAATTTTAATTAGGAATAATCATCTGACACGACACGACCCTTCAAGAAGAAAAGAGAAAAGAGATGAGATGAGGAGGTTAACAATAAAACGTGGCCAAGTTTCAAATAGGCACCTACCCCTAACACTATGAAACAAAGGATTGTAGTACCTACCTATTCTTTATTTTCGATTGTTGGGTCATAAATTTTATAATGCACTATAAAACCATGGAATCATTTATTTATCAATCATTCCTCGCTTGTTTTTTTAGGTTTAAAAAAAAGAAAGAATTAAATAAAAAGTCCTTATTGAAAAACAAGGTCAACATGCAAGCTACTGCTCAAAATAATACCCATACAAGCATAAATTTCTGCGCCTCATACTACTACCAAAATTCATCTTGTGCAACTGAACGGGTGGGAAGCGTAGTACTATACCGGCAGTGCATGACGAAAGTACATCCATCCCACAGTTCCGTTATGGGTCGTAATTAAACCAATATGAATGCAGCAAAGTAACAGTTAATGGGTGGGGCTAGATGCAATTTATGAAATTTGAAAAATGTAGAAACAAAGCCAGTACCTTTTTCTGCTATATTGGAGCTGATTTTGAGCATATCTTGGGTTAGTTTGGGTTAGTTAGTTGTTTGCTCCCCCCGAAGTGAGCGGAAGGCTATGCGTTTTCCCTCTCCTACTTGGCTCCGACGTTGATTGACGCGCGAAGCGCGGACATTTCTCCGTTGTCGCCATGTAAGAGCTGGACATTTTTGGTGTCACGTTTTCACCCGTAAGCTTGCGAATGTTTTTTTTTTCTTCAATCAACGGCGCCCATTAGCTGTCACTTTTCTGCATTCCTATTGGTCTAATTAAGACCCTTAACGAAACTCTGGGGGTGGATATACTCTCGCCAATGCACGACGCGTATGAAGCAAACATTTCTGGGCTTACTACAGCTATGTTATGTGGTCGGGCAATGATTTGAGCGTTTAAAAGATAACATTTGAACTTTGATTGTATTTTTATACTTTTATGATTGGAAATTAACCAAAACACGTTTTATATTTATAATATTGTCACGACTAACAACCGTCCGAACGTTTTTGTGCTACCCTATAGAACTAGCCGCCGCCGTGCCCCTCGCTTCTCTATCTGTATGACTCATTGCCCGGCCGGTCGCGAAGTTTCGGGATCGCTGGAATTATCTCGCTGGCCTCGTCGAGATCATATAGAGTGGCCTCGGATTACTTCCGGAATATTCGTGATAGATTTGAAATTATATATAAGCAGACCTAAGGCGAATGTTAGTCAGTTCAGTTCAGTTAATCATTGAGTGTTGAATAGACATTAGTTGTAAAGTTATAAGAGTAGTATAGAGTGTTAAATTGTATACAGTGGTAGGGAATAAAGAGAGTATTAGTTGAAAATAGCAAAGTTGTAATTCTGTTAAGAACCCACGGGAAAAACGTAAGATTTGGTGTCAGAAGTTGGATTGTGAAAGGACCGGACTTGTGAAGTATTTTTCGAGGGAAGAAAAGGGTACAAACAAGTAAGTCAACGAGACCGTTTGGTTGGTGGATTCTGTGAAAATTTTATAAAATTCTATGGTCAATACGAGGCAACAAGCGGCAGAAATGGAACAAATAAATAAAATGTTGGCCGATTTTATGGATAATTTAAATGCTGAGAGGCGAGCGGATCGGGAAGAGGATGAACGTAGAAGGCAAGTGGAACGGGAGTAGGAAGAACGTAAAAAGCAAATAGAACAGGACCGGCTTCAGAAAATTTTAAAAGACCAGGAAGATAAAAGGCAAAAAGAACAGGACGACCGGCTTCAGAAAATTTTGCAAGATCAAGAAGATAAAAGACAAGCGGAACGGGAACAGGATGAAGGTAGAAGGCAAGCAGAACAGGACCGGCTTCAAAAAATTTTACAAGATGAAGAAGATAAAAGGCAAGCGGAACGGGAAGAGGCTGAAGGTAGAAGGCAAGCAGAACAGGAACAGCTGCAGAAATGGATGCTGGATGTAATTGTAGGCGAGCAAGGAAAATTACAGAAAATATTGAGCGGGCAAAATGAGAAATTTGAAAAAGAAGTAAACAATATACAAAAAGAAATTGTAACTGTACAAAAAGAAGTAGGAGACGTACAGAAAGAAATGAAGAATCTACAAGCAGAAGTTTCCAGACTAAAAAATCAAGGATCCACCGAGAGGGTATTCGGCACAGGACAAGATATTAAACCTCTACCCTATGACGGTCAAACATCCTGGACAATGTACAAAAGGCAATTTTGAAGCCGCTGCTGTTGCCAACGGTTGGAATAATGAAGAAATGGCTACATCACTAGTGGTAGCGCTTCGTGGATCTGCCCTGGAACTACTGCAGACAATTCCCATCAGCCAACAGGGGAAATATGACATACTTGTAGCTATCCTGGAGAGACGATTTGGCGACCAACATAGAAGACAGCTCTATCAGGCACAAGTTAAGTCCCGACATCAGAAGCCTGGTGAAAACCTGCAAGAATTTGAGGCAGACATTAGACGTCTCATTCAATTGGCCTACCCGGGAGAGACAGAAGAATTTCAAGAGGAACTTGCTGCCCAATATTTCGTGGATGGTATTAGAGATCCAGAAACTCAGAAAATGCTACGCCTAGCCAAATTTGATAACAGCAGCGAAGCTTTGGGTCGAGCCCTAGAAATCGAGGCGGCCTGTAACATCTCCAAGCCAAAAATCAGGGCCGTATCCATCCAGGAAGAAAAGCCGACAAACAGCTATGAATTAACTGAGATGGGCGAAATTTTGAAGAAATTAACGGAAGTTCTTCAGGCCACAGGGAGATTCCGGGAGCCAATTGAAGATAGGCCACGTAACCGAAATATATCAAGTCAGTGCTATAGATGTGGCAGGACTGGGCATTTCAAAAGAGACTGCCGAGTACAACTACGGTCTAGATCTCCATCCAGAGACGCTAGGGCCTCCAAGTCAAATCAGGAAAACTTCAATTAGTCAACATTGCGGGGCGGGTGTTGGCTAAAGAAGATAAAGCCCCCAGGATCGTCTCCATAAAAAGCCTAGGAAAAGCCGCCGACAGTCTAACAATTACAGGAAAGATCAACGGAAGAGCCATAACAATTACTGTTGACACTGGTGCGGCGGTATCTTTGATAAGGTCCAACAGAGTGAATAGAGTAGAAGTTCTACCCATATCAAAGAATGTAGTTTTACGTACAGTTACCGGTGAGACAGCTGAAGTACTTGGGGAAATGGATATCGAACTTCAACTGGGACGAATTAAACTACACCACACAGTGTTAGTCGCCGACATCGAGGACGAATTTATTGTGGGGATGGATCTCATCGGTCAACATGGATTCTCTTTTGACAACAAGCTTAATCTTCTGAAGTTTGGCACCGAAGAGTTCATCCTTAACAAAACAGACGATGGCACACCGACTAAAGTAGTGACGGCATGTACTGTCAGAATAAGTGGAAATACCGAGCAGATAATTTTTGGGAAATTGGAGAAGGATTTTGGAGGCTGCATCGGACTTATCCAACACCACGATTTGCCTTGCAAACACCTCGTAGGCAAAGCACTAGTCAAAACCGACGGCGAAATACCGATAAGGATAGCAAATATTTCTTCCAATTCCATCAAAATCAATAAAGGAGATGTAATAACCACTTGCGAGCCGGTGCAGTGGGTAACCAGTTGCGAAACGCAGTCAGAAGTAACACCCTCAACATCACCTAAGGAAGTCCTAGAACATTTCCAGAAGTCGTGGCAACATCTGTCTTCCGAAGAACTGAAGAGAGCTACACAATTTATCAAAGAGCAGAGTACAGCCTTTGAAAAGAAAAATGGCAATACTGGAAGAACGAACATCATAAAACATAAAATCGACACTGGGAGTGCTCACCCCATACGGCAGCATCCTCGAAGGTTACCAGTGACGAAGCAGCAAGAGGTTACCACATTAGTGGATAAAATGCTTGAAGATGGAATTATTGAAGAGTCATCAAGTCCATGGTCATTTCCTGTTGTCTTAGTCACCAAGAAGGATGGGACTACCAGATTCTGCGTGGACTATAGAAGGCTCAATGACGTCACCAAGAAGGACAGCTATCCACTTCCCAGAATTGACGACACGTTGACGACACTAGCAGGTTCTCATTGGTTCTCAACACTCGATCTAAAGAGCGGATACTGGCAAGTAGGCATTGACGAACAGGATAAGGAAAATACTGCCTTCTCTACCGGAAGTGGTTTATATCAGTTTAAAGTTATGCCATTCGGACTATGCAATGCCCCCGCTACTTTTGAGCGTCTTATGGAAGTTATTCTACGAGGCCTCACTTGGAGGACATGCCTGGTCTATCTTGATGATATAATGGTAATGGGAAAAACTTTCGAAGAGCACCTACAAAACCTGCATGAAGTTTTTACTAGGTTCAAGAATGCTCAGCTCTTACTGAATCCAAAGAAATGTTTTCTCTTCCAACAAAAAGTTCAATTTCTCGGACACGTCGTGTCATCAGAGAGAATCCAAACTGATCGACGAAAGATAACAGCAATCAAAAACTGGCCTCGTCCTCGCGATAAACACGAACTGCGGAGCTTCCTTGGTGTATGTACTTATTATAGAAGATTTGTCGAAAGATTTGCAAATATAGCTGCACCTTTACATAAGCTCACTGAAGAACGAGCAAATTATAACTGGGATCATAACTGTGATTATGCGTTCAGGAAATTAAAAGTGGCTCTATGTTCTAGTCCAATATTGGGATATCCGGAACAAAAAGGTAAATTTGTATTGGACACAGACGCCAGCAACACCGGCATCGGAGCAGTTTTATCTCAAGTACAAGCAGGAGAAGAACGGGTTATCGAATACTACAGTCGAACACTTTCGAAACCTGAACGTAACCACTGTGTAACCCGAAAAGAGCTTTTGGCAATAGTACGGTCTGTTGAGCATTTCCATCAATATCTATATGGGCAAGAATTTATGATAAGAACTGATCATGCAGCACTTAAATGGCCTTTGGATATGAAACAACCTGAAGGACAGGTAGCCAGGTGGCTTGAAAAGTTACAACAATATAACTTTAAGGTTAAGCACAGAGCAGGGAGATTGCATAATAATGCAGATGCTTTATCCAGAAGACCATGCGCGGATAATTGTAAGCATTGCCAAAGAGTAGATCAACGAGAAGGAATTACTCCGATTAGGCTAACGAAATTTGAGGTTGATCAGCAGTGGACCACCGAGCAACTTAAAAAGGATCGGCTTGAAGATAGTGAAATAGCACTATTGCTAAGAGCTAAAGAAGAACAGCAACCAAGACCAAGCTGGAGCGAGATATCAACTAAAGGACTTGCTTTTAAAACTCTGTGGGCTCAGTGGGACTCCCTGGTGGTGGAAAATGGACTTCTTAAACGAGCCTGGGAAAGCGCCGATGGCAAAGTAGTGAAGACACAGTCAGTGGTACCAAGGAGGAAGATATCGGAAGTTATGGAAGAAGTTCATAATGGAAAGTCTGGTGCTCATCTCGGAGTGAACAAAACGATTGACAAGATTCGCGACAGATTTTACTGGGTCAACTACTGCCAGGATGTGAAATCGTGGTGTTGGCAGTGCTCAACCTGTGCCGCAAGCCAAGGACCCAAAACAAGATCTAGGGGCAAAATGAAACAGTATAATGTGGGCCTACCGTTTGAACGTATCGCCATTGACGTAGCTGGCCCTTTTCCAGAAACAAATAATGGTAACAAGTACATTTTAGTGGCAATTGACTACTTCAGTAAATGGCATGAAGTCTTTGCAATCCCCAATCAAGAAGCTGTTACCATAGCAGAGGTCCTTGTGAATAACCTATTCAGCAGATTTGGTGTTCCGTTAGAGCTGCATTCAGATCAAGGACGCAACTTCGAATCCAAGGTTTTCCAGAATGTCTGTGATTTACTCAACATCCATAAAACACGGACTACCGCCTTACATCCACAATCAGATGGCATGGTTGAGAGGTTTAACAAGACCATTGAAGAACATTTGTCAAAAGTCGTAGATGAACATCAGAAGGATTGGGACCAACACGTACCACTATTTTTAATGGCCTATAGATCATCAGCAGTCCATGACACGACAGGACTAACACCAGCCATGGTTCTATTTGGAAGAGAACTCCGTTTACCCTGTGACCAGAGACAAGGGGAGAGACGCTCAACTAAATGATAAAAAAAGGTACAAAGTAATAGACGAGGAAAGAAAGATCGATGCTCTCTGTCTGGTGTCACCAAAGATGAAAGTAGATGGCGCGATTAGCATGGGCCGCCAAAAGCGCGGGAGGTTTGAATGTTTCTTTGATTGCTTTATTGTTATATTTTAGCCATTCTGATGTGGTGAAGATCTTTTAATTCTATTATGTATTCGTATGATTAATTTTAAAAAGGATGAGTTGTTGAGATGTTGTCACAAATAGTTTTAGATAAATATTCACACAAATACATAATAAAATTTTTAAAATCTCCACCTCATCAAAAAGGACAGAGCATCGCTGATATAAGAAAAATGCAGTTTTATTTCTTTTCAAAATTTTGGGTGACAAAAACCTATAACGAAAAGTTCATCGAAAAGAGCTTATTAAAAAAATTTGGACCATAGCAATTGGTGCTGATGCACGATTTATTCAATCTTAAAAAAATTAAGTTAATATTATTTTTATTTCTTGTACTATGATAATGGTGTTCTAAAAATAACTTGTAATTGTTAATGTTTCTTTTTACATGGAGCGAACATGCCAAGATATAAACAGATGGCAAAGTTAAGATATTAAGTCCCACAAAAGCCTGTCTGACATCCGCCCTATAGTAAAGTACGCAACAACTTTGACAGCCCTCTTCTGGAGCGCAAATATCCTGCCCGCCTGCCTACTATGGCCCCAGACATGTATAACATAAGAGCAGTGCGAATGGGAAAAATCATGATAGGCCATAAGTTTAAATTAATAGTCAGAGTGTAATACAAACAATAATAAGTGAATTCAAGATATGCCTACCATATGTACTTACTTAAAATTAAAAATCATAAATGATTAGAAAAATTCAAACAAATGTCACAGTTCATTATACAAATACAAAATTACATATTATTTTTTTTTCTTTTTCCTTGGTGTAGCATTATTGAATGTCAGGTTTTCAATGTCCCGGAATACCTTCATTGGTCTCTTATGAAAAGTAGGAGTTTGTGATGTCGATGGCAGGGATATTACTTCTTTGACAATAGATGTTGTAGGTATATTATGGGCAGGAACTTGAGATGTAGATGCCTGGGGTACTATTCCTTGGGCAGGGGTTGCATCGATGGTTCCATCTGGAAATAACAAAAAAATGTTTGTTAAGTTCATTCACCCTTTGACTTTAAGTGAAGAAAAATAAAAAAGTTAATTGACATTTGAAACTTAAGTGATACAAAATTAGATACAAATATTTGTTTTTTAAACTTCCATCAAGTTGGTTAACCATTTTAGCCCCTATGACATCAAAAGAGGTGAATAATTATGGTTGAAAAGCCAGTCATGAAAAATTTCTCAGCAGTAATTAAGTTTGTATTCAAGTGTCGAAGCTCTTGTGCAATAATTGGTAAGAGACAACTGTTGAGATGAGCAAGTGATTGTAAATTTTAGGCCAAACGTCTGGATGTGGAGTATTTTTTATTATATGTACATTTATGTAATTTAAATCCATTTTTTTGGTGTTAGTGTTATTTCTGTGTGACGTGTGACACTTGATATGTTAAATCTCTGGTTAAATCTATTCTTATCTTACTACTACTGGAACTAGCCCACTAACATTACACTAGCTACCTTTACATGCACTTTGGACATCATCAAGGCTTGTTCTTACATTGGTCGAAGAAGGTATCTCAGATGGGATCCAAAGCATAGGAACTGCATCTCGTCGAAGCTTATAGGTTGTCAAATCCATATATGAATCTGAAGAGAAATGTTTGTTACATACTCTGAAGTTTTTCAGCGACTCTCCAGTATATTTCATTCCCAAACATTCTTGCCAAATTTTGGATCTAAAAAAGTAAGTAATATTATTTAACATGATCATGTTTCTGTAGCAGATCTAAGGCAAAAGTTGGTCAAGTCCTGGGTCAAGTATAAAATAAGGTTGAAAAATTTTTTATTATAGAAGTCAATTTTTGCCCAAATTTGACCAAAACCAATAAAGCCCTAGAGTTGTTTTCCACCGAACAGTAGAACAACTCAAAGTTAACAAAATGTGTCAATTCAGCATTTCAAGCGTTTTTTAGTATGTATATTAGGGCATTTATAGTATATTTATGTATTTGTGTGTGTATTTTGTAGCTTTCAATGTATTAGGCGTGCCTACTTAAGGAATAAAGATTATTAGTATTATGATAGCGAATACCATTGGTAAAACTAGTGCGGCACGAGTGCAAAATGTGTATATCATTGGCCAGTGCCGGGCAAGCATTTGTATACCATTGGAAAATTGGTGCGACATTTCTTGCTCAGAGTGCAATCAGTTCCGCATGAATCCTTGAAGGTCGTGTGGCACCGATGGTGTTGGCAAAAGAAAAAATAACGAAATCCGACAAAGGATCAGATAACAGATGGTCAATAACATTTTTCTATGGCCTTCACAGCACTGCACCTCGATTCAATACTCGATCCTCGAAAAGCCAAGTTTTGAACTCAAGGTCAAATCGTAATGTTGGTTGGTAGGTAATGAATTGGTGCAATCTTTTTTGTGCACTGGGCGAGTTTTATTGCCACACTTTTTTACCAATGGTATCCGCTAGAAGACATGCAATGGTTTAATTAATTATTAGGGTTTGACTCAGAGTGAGTAAACGTGTTTGTGTTGTATTTGTAGCAGCCTTATCTGAAATAATTAATTTTCATATGCTTACCTTTTCAGGGACGAAGGAAAATAGTGCATTTTTTCAACTTCATCTTTTCTTAATCCACAAACAATGCAAGCAGGCTCGGCAGCCATGAAGCTGTTTGTTTTGTCTCTCTATTAAATAGTCCACTGATCCACTCCACTAAGTACTTACACAAATTAACGTTTCAGTCACAAGATGAATGAAAAAGTATATGGTTCAAATAGAAAATTGTGAAATTAACACATAAAATATAAAAAAACACCAAGAAGCCAAACTAACAACTCAAAAGTCAAAACGTATTGAACTGTCAACTGTCATCATTTAGTATTCAGCTGTTCAGCTTCTAACGCAGTATTCCATGAGTTAGACAAAGACATATATAATTTCTTGTTGCAACAGCATCGACACGACTTTGGCTCCATCTACAATACCCTTTGGTTAGGCTAGATGAAGAGAGCGCTATACAGAAATGCATCAAGTAAAAGAGATGGCATGCTGGGACAAATTTTCTATATTACTTAACTGTCTCTCCCCTTGCCTCTGCCTGTGACCTATTATTCGGAACGCCAGACAACCAGGATATGGAAATTCAAGACTACGCAGACTCCCTTAAGGAAAAGTTACTATACGTCCATGAATTAGTCAGAGAAAACACGGAGAAAGCCAGCGACCGAATGAAGACACGATATGATCTCAAAGCTAATTCTATGGGATTTCAGATGAACGATAAAGTCTGGCTATATAATCCGCAAAGGAAGATCTTCGAAGCTTACGCCAGTATGGGAAGGGCTCTATATAGTCATCAAAAGAATTAATGATGTAGTGTATAGAATTCAGCGAGGCCCCAGAAGCAAACTGAAAGTAGTCCACCTCGACAGGCTGAAAGCATATCACGGACATGAAGTATCTGATCGGGACGATCAGGTTTAAGAGGGAGGCAATGTCACGACTAACAACCGTCCGAACGTTTTTGTGCTACCCTATAGAACTAGCCGCCGTGCCCCTCGCTTCTCTATCTGTATGACTCATCGTCCGGCCGGTCGCGAAGTTTCGGGATCGCTGGAATTATCTCGATGGCCTCGTCGAGATCATATAGAGTGGCCTCGGAATACTTCCCGAATATTCGTGATAGATTTGAAATTATATATAAGCAGACCTAAGGCGAATGTTAGTCAGTTCAGTTCAGTTAATCATTGAGTGTTGAATAGACATTAGTTGTAAAGTTATAAGAGTAGTATAGAGTGTTAAATTGTATACAGTGGTAGGGAATAAAGAGAGTATTAGTTGAAAATAGCAAAGTTGTAATTCTGTTAAGAACCCACGGGAAAAACGTAACAATATTTATATAAACACTACCTGAATATTTCAGATTATGTTGTAATTTTTACATGTGAGGCCCAGCCTCAGTTGCTTTAGACGACGAGCCGCCACTGCAAAATGGTCTAAGATACGGTGTAGTTAATATAAGAATGTATATACACCGTAGAGCAGCAAAGAACCAAACAAATTTATTTGCATAATACTTACAAATTCGAAGTGTAGCAAACGTTACTATTCAATGCAACGATCCTGAAGCCAGGTTTAACCAATACAGTATAATATCCGCCTTTTCTTATTGTGGTTTGTGTGCCATTTGGCAACCATCTAGACCATTCATCAGCTGCCAAATCTAATAGCCATTGAGTTGAAACATTCGCGTTTTTATCTACGCTTTCTGGCGAATAACTAGAACAGAAATAGTTTCTCGATTCGGATCCACTTTAACGCATAATTATCATTCAATGAATAAATTAGAAGCATTTAAATAAGAATAATATTGAGCAAAGTATGCATAGCAATATTATCAGTACTAATTGTATTTTTTACATTTAGTCATTAAATTTCAGGGATGATAATGCTATAATAAAAAAAAAATTGGTGTGTGCTTAAGACCGCACGACAGAAGTGAAAACGTCAATAAGCGGGGTCATCGTTTGTCAGAATTTCGATCCGAGCGTTAGTTACAGAGATACGGGCGAAAAACGGTTTTTCGCCCAAAATGCCCCCTTGAATTTGAGCCCCGGTCCCCCCCGTATGGCCTAAGGTGGCCCCCCATGGGGCGCATCTACCATACAAATTTCGACCCCGTACCTCTTCCCGTTCTCCCGAAATTAATTATTTAAGCTTTTCCTTCTCCCCCCTCTCCTGGCCAAACGGGAGGAGGTACGGGGTCTCGTTTTCGTTCAGGATCTTCTCTTTACTCCGGCTACATCCCCTGAAAATTTCAGCCCTCTACCTATACGGGAACATGCCAGTAGAAGGAGCGTTACGTTACATATCCGAGCATGACGCGTGATGCGTGACGGCTGGGTCTCATTCAACCCCCGCAAAAAAAAACGCAAAACGCGCCTAAAGAAGTTCTCACTTCAAAAATTGAAAAGTAGCTGAATGGGCAAAGTTTACTAAAAAAAATATTAAAGTTGCCGTATCCGAGTTTTTTCTGTTTCTCTGCGCCACAACGGAGAAAACCAGAGTGGAAAGTTTTCGGTAGTCTACCCTGTATATTTCAACTGCTGATAATTTTTCTGTAGACTGAAACCTCTCAGAAATGTGACTTAATATGAGAGCTACATAAATAATTCCAAAACGAAACGTTCAGTTCAGCTGTTTTTTGGGCATACATTTCCAGGGCTGTACCTCGAAAACTAACCACCCTGGGTGCCATCTTCATATAATTTTATTTTTATTTTCAAAAGTACTATATCTGTCATAACACCATTTCTGAAACCCTGCATACTATAGTTTTCAAACATACATCGCATAAGCTAGTACTTACTAGTCTCCAGGGTGTGGCTCGTGATTTCCTAATATTGGAAAAACGGTTTTGTTCGGAAAAGTCTTGGCAAATAACGTAAATAATAGTTTAATAATTTCACTGTTACTTTGTATACTAGTGGCCCAAGTTCTGTGACTGACTATATCACCGGTGAAGTATATCCAATCTAAATGTTTCTGAAAACATTTTTAGTTTAGTCTTGGTCGCAAAATAGTTATTTTTGTTACAAGTACCTAAAATGAAGTTTTTCAGGACGAATCATTTCTGTTTCCGGACGAGGCCCGGTCGAGGCGTAGCCGAGTCCGGAATAGCAGATGATTCCTGAAAAACTTCATTTAGGTACGTGTGACAAAACACTATTTTTTGTCATACGCTCCCAAAATTTTGTTATACGCTTTTTGCAATTCTTCAGAACGCCTAAATTTGCAAATTTACCATAATTTTTGAAATCCTAATGTTCGACAACGTTAGCTTAGCAATTGATATCGTAGCAACTATTTGATAATTTTGTCATGTCATTCGAAATTTGACATTTGGGCATATTCAGGAATTTTGGAATAGTCCGTAAAGGTTGCCATGACGACTTTTAGGGACTAGGCCGAAAAAGAAGCATTTTACGGACTTAGAGTAAAACAGCTATTTTTGGGAGCGTATGACAAAAAGTTATTTTATTTTCGTCTATTATAGGGTGAAAAATGGAAATACCTGCATTAAGTCCTTAAAAGCAATTATAACACTTTCATGCTTTTAACTATAGAAATTTTATAAATATTTTCGTAAAATAATATAGCTTATTATAAAATTTATGTTCATGAATTAATTTCCTTGTATTCTATAGTCAATGTTAACTTTTGATGGTTTATTTTTTCAAAAATGTCTAAAAATACATTCTTTATGTATAACCTTCGTATTGCTAAAGTTACAGGTATAGTGCTGATTATAAATTCTGGGACTGTTTGACTTAGATGCAGTTGGATCAATTAGGACTTCATTAATAGGAAAATGAGTCTTTTAGACTTCCAAATAAATTATAATAGGAAAATTGCGAGGAATCGTTTTCTTATAGTTAATCGTTATAGTTAATAATTTAGACCATCCATTCCTGGATGATCTAAATAAAAACAAAATATAATAAAATTGTTTGTTATAGGTTTTTTTGGAGTGAATGAAATTTTGCAAATTTGCGATGGTCAGTGGCGTCGCCAGCATCTTTTTTCCGGTTGGGTACTGTACGGCCCGCACTTATTTCAGGTGGGGACCATTCTGCCAGTACTGCTCGCCGTAGGCGCCGCTGGCGCGGCGGATGCAATTCCGCCGAAGAAAGGCGGAAAGTTTCCGGAGTTCCACGCCCAATGTTTGCCCAAAAGTCCTTAAAATCGTTAAAAAAACAAAAAGGTCGTGAGGTAGAAAACGAATAAAAAGCATAAACATGATGGTGAATCTTATTTACATTAAATCAAACCAGTTTTCCCATATACAGCGTGGCAACTATTTAATTGACCACTATTGGTATCTTTTAAACGGTAAATCTTACGAAGTTGGTTAAATTAGAGAAAAGTTGCCTTTTTTGATGCGCATTCAGGATCCGTTTACAAGTTCCTGTTAATTTCTAAGATACAGGGTGAATTATGAAAAATGGCTAAACATATTTCGTCGATTATTTAAAACTGTTAATTTTCGAGACACAGTTTAAATTTAAAAGTTGTATATTTTTTCCGCTCTACAACACGGTGCCTTCAAATTTCACTTTAATTTTCTCAAATACGGACCTGTACTTTTATTTCAGACTTTATGGCACTTTCCATAAGAACATAATGTGTTAGAGAGAGACAAAAAAGATAATTTTGGTAGGAATTAAATAAAAAGTGAAAAATGTATTTTTTTTAATAAGTGCCATACGTCATGGGTTTTGGGACATTAGAAGCTCTTAAAATCTGAAATAAAAAAACCAGGTCCGTATTTAAGAAAATTAAGTTGATGGTGGTGGCCCGAACACGAAGCGCCGGATGTGAAATTTGAAGGCTTCATATTGTAGAGCGGAAAAAATTATAAAACTTTCGAATTTAAACTGTGTCTCGAAAATGAATAGTTTTTGTAATAATCGACGAAATATTTTTAGGCATTTTATTTTTAATAATTTACCCTGTATCTTAGAAACCAACCGGAATTTGACAACACTGAAGACGGATCCTGAATGGGTATCAAAAAAGGCAATTTTTCTCCAATTTAACCAACTTCGTAGCAGTTACCGTTTAAAAGATACCAATACTGGTCAATTAAATAGTTGCCACCCTGTATACAGGGTTAGGAAAAATTACCAGAACGGTCGATTATTTCGAAATATACCAAAAAATGTCTTATATGAAAGTTGTAGGACTTTTAAAAATCTACATATTTGAAGTAAATTGCAATATACAGGGTCACGCACAAATTTGTGGAGAATAGTTATATTTTTTAATGGAACACCTCGTATATTACTACTTATTTTGATTGTCCAGTCAATTTTAAAAAATTTTTATAAATCATAATTTATGCCTAAATTTATTAGATTCCTAGATATCATGATGTTTTGATCCAGTTACAAAACACAAAATAAATTTCAAAAAACAATTTTTAACTTTCCATAAAGAACGGTATAACAAATTATGGAAAAATTGCACTATTTTTAATAAATGTTGAAAATGGACCCCATTTACTAATTGACAATGATATAAATTATCGCAAAAATGGCTTTGGGTATTTAAAACCATTTTTCTCTCACTTTCATTTAAAATTTTAATTCTTAATTCTTCTACATTATTGGACTTGTTTGGAGAAACATCCTTTTCAGGTGACCCCAATAAAAGTGTTCTAATGGCGAACGTTCGGGAGACCGTGCAGGCCATTCGATAGGCTCTCTTCTTTCTATCCATCGATTTGGGAACGTGACATCCAAAAAGGCTCTAACTTCGCGAGTAAAATGCGGAGGAGCTTCATCTTGCTGATACCAGCTTTCCAGGTTAAGTTAATAACGGGAGTTAAATTGTTTATAGTTGGAACTATTTCTTGCCGAAGAAGCCAATATCGTTCACCGGGCAAATTTCCCTCGATAAAATTGATCCAACTACATGTCGCGCAAACAATCCAGCCTAGACATTAACTTTTTCTGGGAACTAGAGATGGATCGTGATTTCACGTACCGTGATTTATCACGGCGCCTGCACTCGGAACGGTTGGTCACCGTGGCAACTTATTAGAAATCACGGTTCTCCCCGTTCGTACTATAAGGAATCTGTAACGCCAAGTCCTAGGTGAGCGATTTACAGGCGACGCGAACGCGAAGCGCTGGCGATGCCGTACGAAAAGTTAATATAGTCGCACGGCATCGCTACTGATTCGCGTTCGCGTTCGCTCCAAATCGCTCACGTAGGACCGGGCGTAAGTGATAATCGCGACTGCGAACCGGCTAACTACAGAGGCGCTGCGTGACCGTGCCGATATATTTAAACGCTGCCGTTAATTCGACAACATTCGACTGCTGCTATGCGTTAGTTCCGTTCTTGAAACGTTCTTTTCAGATATACCGACGACAAAGTTTACAAAACAAATATATCTTTATTCTGTAGACTTGTCCAACGATCAAGTCAGGGTTCACGGTCCAGCCAGACACTTGTGGTTAAAAAATATTTGCCAAAATTTTATTAAGTAAACAAAAACAAAGTAACGTATTATTGTATTTCAAAGGTAATATAAAAATAAACGCATTACAAAGCGTTCGAAAGGAAATAAAAATAATTTTAATTTTAATGGTTTATGTTTATTTACATTTATTTTAAGACTATTGATTATTTGCCGCAGGCGCCGCGCCAGCCGCTGGCTGTTCAAAGCATGCCGACGTGAAGCGAAAAAAACAGCTCCTCTTTGTTAAAGGTGCGTACAGACCTGATGAGACGTGCGCGCGACACGCACGCGACAGTCCAAAATTCCTAAGTGTGGACGGGGCGCGCGCGCGGCGCTAGCCCCGACTGTCCGAGGCGCGTCGCTACCCGTCTGCTATCGGTTTTTTGACGGCAGATCAAAGAAAGAGCGAGGCGCAGTGTGGACGGGTAGTAGTAGGAGCGTAGCAATCGCGCGAGAATCAGTGAAGAAGTGCAATAGAACTTAGTCGCGTGGCGCGCGCGTCTCTCTACATGGCTCACAGCAGGCGCGCGAGAAAACCATGCGCGTCGCGTTCGCGTAGCAGGTGCGCGGTCGGCGCGTCGCGTGCGTGTCGCGCGCGCGTCACGTCATGTCTGTACGCACCTTAATGCTTAATGTACTCCGCTTCTTTATTAAAGGATTGTCGACATGTGTACTACGAATCAGCCCTCGGTAAACGAAAACAGCGATAATATCTTAAAGTGTCGTTTAGGATAATTTAAATATATCCAATAGTTGAAAAAAGCAAAATCACGGAGGTGACTAAGTCACGGGTTTTTTAGACCGTGATTTTTGGGGAACGGTCACTGATCAGCATTTTAAGATCCTTTGCAGGCGTAGCAGACTATATCAAAATCGGCCTCTCCTATTGGTCGATCCGCATGGCCCTTCGCTCGCTACGGGGGCTCAAGAAAAGGAAACTAACCAGGGGCTAACCCAATCTAACCCAAGACATACCCAAAATCAAGAAAAAAAGCTGTTTAGAAACATAATCTTAAAAAAAAAAACTACGGGGTTCGAACCCGTGTTTTCCAGGTGAGACCCAACCATCTAAACCTCTACACCACGAGAGCTCTTGCGAAAAACTGATTGCATCACCAAAAAAAAAAAAAAAATTGTAAACACATTGCAATACGTGATGGATCGACCAATAGGTGAAACGGATTTTGATATAGTCGGCTACGCCTGTAAAGGATCTTTAAACGCCACTGATCACTACCGTGACTGAAAATTGCTGTCACGCCCCATCTCTACTGGGAACTATGCTTACATTTCATCATACCAGTTTGGCTTAATTCGCGCCCAATAACAGTAATTTTGTTTATTGACTATTCCGTGTAGTGTAAACGTCGCGTTATCCGAAAAAAACAATATTGTTTGAAAAATGCGGTTCCTCTTCAATATTTCTAATCATTATTTCGCAAAATTTTCAATCACAGTAAACGTCACAAAATTCTTGTACAGTTAATTTCAGAAATCTGTAGGAAATTTTTTTTGTCGTGCAAACATGCCTGTTATGAACGAAATTTCATTTGGGAATGGGACAGTCGAGGTCGTTTTATAGAAGCTTTGTTGAGGATTGAGGGGACAGTTTATGAAGTATATGGGGTTGTTGAAGATGCGAAATATCCAAAATATAATGCATTGTATTACCTTGCTTAAGGCCGTATATTTTTGACATTTTTTGTAAAAATAAAATTCTTATTGTTTTTAACCCAGTCCTAAATAAAGGTGACAAAAAATAACCGAACATAATTTTATTAACAGAAGAACAATTGAAACTGACGAAATATGTAATGATTACAAAAGTTAATATTTTGTCGCGGAGCCATCTCTTTGTATGACTTCGTTAAGTCGACGCGACGGGGTATTGAATCATATAAGTTTTTAAGCAAATTCGGAATCTCGTTCAAACTTTGCCAGGTTTCCCGAATGCCATCTACTAACTCCTCTCTGTTTTGGGGTCTAAAATTCCTTTTATTCATTTTTTTAACCATTATCCCTCAAGTGTTTTCAATCAAATTTAAATCTGGGCTTTTGGCGGGCTAGCTCATAACGTTACTGTTATGTTCCCCAAACCAGTTTCGGATAATTATTGCCGTATGAACTGGACAATTGTACTGCTGAAATATACAATTATCGTCCTCAAAAATTTGTCGCCCTGATGGCAGCATAACGTTTTCTAAAATGTTTCTATAAACCAAGGCTGTAAACCGTTCTTCAACAATGCAATACATTCCCAGTCCCTACACACTGATCCATCCCCAAACATTTACGAAAAATATTCCTGATCTATCTGTCACAACATATCTTTCGTCAAATCTAGAATTTCTGGGTCGATAAACTCTAATTTGCCCATTACGAGAAGATTGAAATACCTTTTCGTCCTTAAAGATAACTTGGTACCAATAGTTCAGTCCCCGATATATATTGTTAAGCGCCAATAACCAAGGGTGTTATTTGCTGCTTGTGTTCAACATTAAAAACCATTTTTTTTGCGGCCACACGATTTCTAATATTGGAGGATTTAATTCGACGAGAAACTGTTGAATGAGATCCAGGAAAGCCTATTTGTGTTGCAGCAGTTTTCGCTGTTTCAAAAGGATTTTCTGTAAAGAACTCCACCAGATTAGCATCCTCTTGATCACTCAATATTCTATTTCTTCCAGTTGGGTGTAGTGGTTCAATACTTCTCTCCTGCTCCCATGTTCTCTTTATTTTTAAAACTGTGTTTTTATTTATATTTAGAATGGTCGCGATTGCTCGAATTAGCACTTCGTATTCAACTAGCCGAATAATTCGAGCTCTTACAAACAAATTTAACGCTGGAGGCATAATCACTTGATAATGAAAAGGCGAATTGAAATAGTATATTAAGATACTAGTTTTAAAAAACGTGTATTTTATACTATTTTTTCTATTTTGCACGTTTTTTAATGAAAAGTATTAATTTATTCAAGTCACGATCAAAAGTTGGACGGCCACTTTTCACTTTTAACGTTTGTATTATTAGGAATCTCATTCAAAACGGAGCTGGTGGCGAAATTTTTGCTAGTGAGTCTTGGCATTGAACAATTTTGTTATTATCATAGCAACCAGTCAACAATAACAGTATCGAAAAGAGCTTCTTTTTAATACCAAAATAGAACATAGTTATTTTTTTACAAGTAACTAAAATGAATGTTTTCAGGAGGAATCAACAGCCGAGTCCGGAATAGCAGATGAGTCCTGAAAAACTTCGCTTAGGTACGTGTGGCAAACATTTTTTTTGTCATACGCTCCCAAAATTTTGTTATACGCTTTTTACAATTCTTCAGAACGCTTAAATTTGCAAAGAAGCGAATGAGGCTCGCGGCCGCCGACAGCCTCATTATTCGGCTCGTTTTAAACACATTTCAAGCGCCGACTGTTGCGTAGCTATATTGTTTGTGACGTCACTAAAAGCAATAACGTTGTAAAACAGAATGGCCAAATAGACTATGAATCTTCCTTGCCATTTATTAAATTTAATATAAACATAAATATTTATTATCATTATTAGTTGTGCAGGCTTTCAATTATTGATTAAGTGGATTTGACAGAAATATAATTAAATTGCACTAATGCTACTTTCGATTATTATTTCTGGGTAATCTTTCTTTAACAAATAAAAGCAAGGGCATAAGTTCAACCAAAGACAATGACGTTGCAGATTCACACTTCAGCATAATCTATTTCACTATTATTTTAAATTTTTCTTTTAAAAATCACAAATTAAATAATATACACTGTAATCACAAATAAAAGTCAATAATTTACGCAAACAGCAAAACGAAACAACGCGGCCATTAAAAAAAATACCAAACCTGGCTCGTTATCGGTGGTTCTGGTGCAGCGTTGTCAAATTGAAAATTTTTTATTCATTCTTCTGTTTCTTAATCAAGTGTGAGTAAGAAGAGAACATCGAAATGAATATACAGAAACTGGAGGCAACTTGGCAACCACGAGGAAAGCGATAATTGCACCACCTACGTTCGCCTGCCTAGATGAATGACATAGAAATAGGTACCTATATTAGGTTACGTGAAATAAAAAGAGATAAAAACCCTGGATAAATTTACAGGGTCAGTTACCTGTCCCTCCCTTGTCTCTGGTCATACCTCATTTGTTGCTCAGGGAAATACGAATATCGCATTGTTATCCGTTATTACTTGCCTAGGAAAATAATGAATTTAGTGAAAACGTATGGCTAATAAAAAATGTTTAAAATTGAGTGGATAATCAAAATAAGTAATAATATATGGGATGTTCCACTTAAAAAATATAACTAATATTCTCCACAACTTTATAGGCGACCCTCTATATTTCGATTTATTACAGATACGTAGATTTTTAAAAGCCCTACAACTTTTATATAAGTCATTTTTTTGTAACCCCTGTATACCTATTCGAAATAATCGACCGTGCTGGTAATGTTTCCTAAACCTGTCCCTGTATGTTGATTCTGAATATTTTCGAAGGACCAGTTCTAAGAACACTTGATCTTTACAGTTTATTCGTTAAACTTTACATTTTTTTTAAAGAAATGCATATCTTTTGAAGTAAAAAATAAAACTATAAACTAACAGCGACATTAACTATATTATAGACACATTGTTTTTTGTCCGTTTGTACGGGAGTTCTCGTTAGAAGAAGTTGCCCGTATCGCATCAGAGGGCTTCAGCTTGCGAGCGTATCACGTTGTTGTCAAACAGCTCAGTGGTTGGATGCTGAGTCTGCAATACGGCGGCCCGGGTTCGATTCAAGTGGCAAGACATGTTTTTTTTTTAATTTTTAGTATGTGTAAAAAGTTTTTTTCTTCGTTTTGGGCATGCCTTGGTTTAGTTTTGGTTAGTTTCTGTTTCTGTTGGTTGCACCCCGAGCGGAGAGCCATGCGTGAAGTGTAATACTAATACTATACATTTTTGTCAACAATATGAAGCCCTCTAATGTGGTAGGGGCAACGTCTTGTGTGCTTGTTCACTCCCCGTTCCGCCGCGCCCTGTGCCGCCCGTCGCGAAGTCAACCCCCCTGTTGGCGTATAGTTGCAATACCTCCAGGTATTGGTCGTTGGAGAACAGTTGATAACTGTCAGTTGCAACATCGGCGTCGACCTACACGACATAATTGTAAAAATATAATTGACTTCTTCTCGGACGTTGTGATTACCTGTCCTGCGCGCAAGTAAGCCTTTTCGCGGCAATATACAGTGTCTTAATCTAACAGAAAATTGTATGGTTTTTGACTTAACACTGTATAAACGATTCAACTACAAATTCAAATTTGTAATGGTAATAATTATATAGTTATTTCGTTTTTAAATAAAAATATATAAAATATATTTTAATAATGAACTATTACTATAATTATTATAGATAATTATTATGAAATAAATAATAACGACCACACAGACGGCACTAGAACTCGAAGTGGGCCCGTGCTAACAATAATTTGTAATAATTGTGTAATATTCCTGTTATAAAAAAAATTATATACAAATTAATGTGAACGTATGAATAAGAGTTTCAGCGGTAGATATTGACAGACAAAAACAAATCTTATTTGAAGCTAGCTGTATGCAGCGTGGTTAGCGTGGTTTTACAAAGAAAAGTATTTTTTCTACGACTGCTATGAAAAGTGTCTAAAAACGCACGTCAAACAGGATCCGAAAATGACTAATTTCACATGATGTATGATACTACTGTGTGAAATTTTTTCACATAATAGGTTGGGTCTGGTTTGGCCAAAATGATGGATACACAGCACGAATGTCACAAAAATTTGAATCAAGTAGGTCGTGATTTTCGGTTGCCTGATTACACTTATTTTAATTTCAACCTGTCAACACTTATTTTAGTTTCAACCCGTCAAAAGTATTGTTAGAAAAAATGATCTTTTGCTGTGTAAAAATGGAGAGTGATAGTGAATTTGAATGTACACCGCCAGAAATAAAAGAGAAAGCTACAAGCGTCTCGCTAAATCTTTTGCCGGAAACTTCAAGATACAGGTACGAGACCACATACCAAAAATTTCAGGGGTGGAAAGCAAGAAACAATGAATGTTAAGCCCTCTTCAGAAAATGTACTGCTAGTATATTTTGAAGAACTATCGAGCAAATATAAAACATCCACGTTGTGGTCGATATTTTCCATGCTAAAAGCTACCATAAAAATAAAGCACAATATTAATATTACCGAATATATGAAACTAAAAATATACACCAAAGAAGTCCAAAATTCTAACGGAGGAGGATTTTTCACAATTTTGAATACAGCATCGGATCAGCAATACCTGCTAATAAAAGTACGTACTGAAAGTAAACTTTACAGTACAAAAAATGTTCTCACCCATAAACTTGCTAAAAGTTTTTAATTAACACATTTAATTTTTTAGGCTGCAGTTGCTGGTCTGGCAGGAGCTTGTAGACGTGACGAATTACATAAATTATCAGTCAATAACATGGAAGATTTAAATTCGGCTATGTTGATCAAATTAACAAGTACAAAAAATAATATGCCCCGATCATTTACTCTAACTGGAAACTTCTACAATATATGTGAAAGGTATGCCAATCTCAGACCCACTAATGTACCCGAAAACAGATTTTCCTTAAATTATCAAAATGGAAAATGCACTAGGCAAGTTGTAGGCATTAATAAGTTTGGTCGCATGGCTACAGAAATAGCCAGTTTTTTGAAACTGCCTAATCCGAGCGAATATACAGGCCATTGTTTTCGGCGCTCATCGGCAACAATACTTGTTAATGCTGGTGAGGATTTACTTGCACTTAAACGCCATGGGGGATGGCGTTCTAGTGGAGTGGCAGAAGGATACGTAGACGATTCAATTGCAAATAAACTAAAAATTGCAAAGAAATTTGAGAAATCTGTAACCCAAGCTTCGACGTCCTTATCACAACATGAAATACAAGAATCAGAAACTTCCCCGCCGGCACCGGTTCCTTCATGTTCACGAAACATAACCGAAAATATAACAACATACACGAATTCGATTGAAAGACAAAATATACCAGCACACAGTTTCCAAAACTGCACAAATATAACCATTAACTATAACTTTAAATAGAGCTATGTAACTTTATATTTTGTTTTATTAATGTAAAGATAATTTGTTATTTAAATAATAATTATAACACTTTATTGTAACTGAATAAATTATTTGATGTATTTAATTGTTTAAATCCAGCCTAATTATGAATTGTAATTTTATTGCTAAAGTTAACATCTTGCAATTTTCGTAATATATATCAACAACGTCTCTTCGGCTTATACTAAAACTAATACTAAAATTTAACTGTTCCTTGGACTTTAGTTAATATTATACCATAACAAGTAACACACTACATACTGTCTGTCTAGAGTTTCGAGCTATTACTAAAGTCATAGGAAGTACTGAATTTTAAATAATATTTTGTGGTGTAATAGGGTCAACTTATATTCTTTTGTAATTTTTTATTTGTTAATAGAATACATACTAAACCTATATATCTTGACGGAGGCTACTACCCTTAAAATCCTTAACTTAAAACATGATTTTTTAAGTAAAAAGTAGTGTTCTCTGTTACTACAACCATGAACAGTGTAGTTTTTAAACATTTGTTCGTTTTACTAATAATAATAAAGGTAACTTATTCCGTAAACTTTAGTAACATGATATATACCGTAAGACATTACTTATATTACTAACTTATTTTTTTAAAAAGATTGTTCTACTAAAGTTATAGGAACAAACATATTATTTAAAATTATCTATTTTGTGATATATTATTAGATACACATATGCCTATGTCTTTTGTAGAGATACCTTAAACTTTAGTAATATGGTTTGCTCAAAGTAGGGTTTTAACATTAATATGCTTTCTATTCAACCGCCACTAATCTTACTACAATATAAGTAAAAATATTTTTTATTACATTTTATATTGTCATATGAAAAGATTATTAAATAATAATATTATGAGTTTGAACCATAATTTTACTCACGAATTCTAGAAGGCTGTGGCAGCAACTATTACTCGTAAGCAAACTGTCAGAACAATAATTCATGCAAAAGGTTGTCACAAATTTCTATATTTACAATGGACAATATTTACAAAAAGTATTGCTTGTGTAAATTTTGCGAAAGTGTCGAAGAAATAGATAAACAACACAGTAACTTGCCACTTTTAAAATATTTAGTAAAGAACGCTGGTATAGATCTATTGAAAAATATCCTGTTTAAAAAGATACAAGAAATTCTTGTTTTTATTCAACCATCGTTAAACCGCGTGAGGAATACAAAAAGAAATAAAATAGTATTCAAGTACTATTTATACGTTCTTAAACATCGAAATTTTATGGTCAGTACTAGCGAAGTTCCGAGTCCTACTTATTCGCCTATGAAACGAGAAGATGTGTTCCAAGAATACCATGAAATACTAAATGTTTTATTAAAAATACAATAAGGAATATGTCTGTTGTTTTTTAATTATTTGTTGAATTTATTTAATAAAATTCCTTATTTAGAAAACGATGCAATAAGTGTGCTTTTTTTAAAATAATTCATAAACAATTCGTTAATGTCAACCTCGTTAGTGTCAACCAGTCAAAAATATTTTATTTTCTGTCATTTACTTTTGACATAAGCGTGTGAAAACTTTTCACACGGCGTATGAAAAATTTTCACACAGTCCTGTCAAAAGTTAAAAGATTAAAAGTAAAAAAAATCGCATATTAATCCTTATTTTCTGCAGTCGTAGAAAAAGTATCGTGTGCAACACGTTTGAAACTGACTCTTTGCACACTCGTACGACTTGTAGCACTCGCCTACGGCTCGTGCACAAACCTCATACTCGTGTGCAAAGAGTCTTTTTCAAAACTTGTTGCACAATATACTATTATAAATGGTTATGTTGTTTTTGGGTGGGCACTAAACATTTTTAGGGGGCACCTGCCCACCCAGGCCCCTCCTTGGCGGCGCCACTGGCGTTGGTTTCTTTTCATACCCGGTAAAAGATATTTAGCCTATCTGGTATGTAAACATTTTATATTAAGAATATAAATAACTGTGAAATAATTTAGGTATACAAATTGTATTTAGTAGGCTAACAGTTTAGATAACGTAGCTTACATGTTTTTCTTTAATCAGGTTCATCATATCCTCGATCGTGTGCCAAGGCATGTCGCATAAATTGTAATCGCCCCAATATCCCGCAGCGTCATCAGATGTAGCGGGAACCCCGGATTCGCAGCACAAAGGTTCAGCACATTTTGAGTTGCTTCCGGGTTTATACAGGGGGTCGATATGGACATCTGTTACGTGAAGGATTTTCACAGATTCGGAATCGTTCTGAAAATTTGAAATTGGTATACTAGTTAATTACGTATTTAATTATCTGCCGCAAAAAAGCTTGTACTGGCTTAAACGAACCGAAACTGACGCAGGTTAGCTCGACTTGTGCTAGAAACCTCCTCATTAGATAACTAATTCGCTCATTTAGTAGGTATGAATCCTAGAGTGTGTATTACTCTGGCGTGTTAGAATTTGGCCTTTGCTTTAATGGAGGACTAGAAATAAAGATAAGATAGGAGGCCCGGGCCCTCAAAGGAGCGTTTTTTTAGTTTCTACCAATCTTCTCAGAAACTATTGCTATTTCTCATCGATTGGTGTATAATATTTTAATGAAAAATAATTTCTGGAACCACCTCAAAACTATTGCAAAAATATATTCGCTCTATTATTTGCTACTTTATTAAAATTTTTCAATTTTGAACATGGGAAACATTGTCAGTGCAATACATAAATACTCTGTACAGTCTTGAATGAAGTGATAAACAAAATACAAAATATTTAAGAAGGAACTGCAAACTATCAAACTATTAAACTTTGCAGTACTAAAAAGAAGATTAAAGATACTCATATTTATACTTACTTTTTAAAGAAAAATCTGTTTTTAGCAAAAATAACAGATGTGAATCCAATAAGTAAATACCTACTCGTCTTATATTAATTTGAAAGTTAGATAAGATGAATATAAAAAACAGAATGATAAAAATTATACCAAATAAATTACAATATATTAATGAAATTAAGGTTTTGAACGCACATATTTGCATATCAAACTACAGGGATGTTTCTTTCTCATACAATTGTATGATTTAAGACAACCCTTCTTACAGTTACATTTGATCAGGTTCTCCAAAGCGTTACTTACTTGTGGGATTGATATCCATTTTGGGATAAGTTTGCCCTCAGGAGATTTCACCCAGCCAAAATCAAAGGGATTTGGAGCGTGAATCAGTGGCTCTTTGGCAGAAACTCATATGCTTGCTTGATACAGAGCCCTTTTGCAGTGTAGCAGTAGGGTATCTTGCGTGGGAGATATGGTCACTGGTATTGTTCCGGTGGCAAAATATCTCCTTTGTAAGCTGGTTCGAACCTTTCGATTCTCCGCCGTAAATTTTAGCAAAAAAGGTTTCTACTTCACTGAACAAGGAAGATTTTATTAATAGTTGCAAATTTATTCAAAATCTCACACATTGAGGGTATTTCCTCTTATCGATGACGTGGAATAAATAAGGGCAAAGCGCGGCTTAGTTTCGACCTCAAAGTGTGGTAAAGGTTCACGACACTTAATTTTCTTTTGTTTTTTCTTATTCCATAATAAAGGAATATATTGAACAATCGTGACTAAGCCGTTGGAAATATTAGAAATGGTATGTTAAGATAACAATTATATCGGAATACTACGCTTTTCACGAGAACTGTTTTTGAACCTGCTTTTAGAGCATGAATTGCATATAGAATAATTTTGGTGCCTGCTTGTTCGTATACGCCCGGAGGAATTGAGGCCATTTCTTAGGTATTTTCGTCGTAGATCCTGGCACTGGTACCGCGATCATCCCTTGTGTCCGATTTAATTGACATTTTCGGATAACTATCCCATGCTATGTGCAAATGAGATTTGCTTTTTGAATTCTGAAGGTATGTATGTCAAGAAACATCTGTTTACATGATCTTCGAAAGTGATAGTGTCTGAAGTGGGATTTAAAAGATGTATCTGAGTACCACTATCGATTACTAGACTATCAAAGTACTGAAGGAGTCCGATTTCTGCTGTTTCAGCTATATTTGATTATTCTGCTTCACTCAACGTACAGCGTAATTTTTTTTATTTTTTTACCGATACTATACAACTTCCCATCACTTTGTGGTGTGGAAGTAATACTTATGAGCCCTACTAAAATATATTCCCAAAATATATGCTGGAAACGAATTATTAAATTTTGAAAAGTCTTGACAACATCGCTTCGATGCCCATCATGGAACATGGACCCCACAACATCGCGCGAAACAAATATGTGAGGTTAAGGCACATATTAAGCTCAATTCGTATATATTAGACAAATTAGATTAATTTAAATGATGGTTGATGGTTGTTAATATCCTTATCTACCTTAATTTTCACAGTTTTCTTGTTCACACGGTATTTTATGCCATGTAATAACTAGTAGATATCATATTGCGATAATCAGGATCGTGTTTTAGAAAAACTGCAAAAAAAGTGTTGATGATGAACAAATGCATTAAAACATTGTTGTAAACTATTTGAAGGAAAATAGATATTCCAACGCCATTTAGAAGTAGCAACAGACGCACCAAACTGAACGTAGTATCAGGAAAGAGTGTAACTACCTAGAATTCTAGCTCCAACATAATGAAGAAATAAAATTTTAATATAATTTAAAGTTCATCGAGGTATGCGAAAAACGATATGTAGGTATCGTACAAAACGTCTTGGAGAACGATGAATTTCAATTAATGAGCATGAAGTCGGTAGATCCTACTAGAAAGAGATTTGAGTAAACGAGAATGATCTATTTGTTGTGGTTGAGAACGCCAGAGTAAATATCAATTATATTTTTGAGAAATCTGTGGATGAAAAAGAATTTTGAATTTTTTGTCTACTTTAAGTTTCAAATTAGACGACGTCCAATACAAGCGAGCAAGCCGGAGTGATAAAATTCACCTCAACATAGAAAATTTTGTATAACTCCAGTATGTGGTTTTTATTTTTTAACCCGAAAATTGAACTTGACAGCGACTCGACTGCACCCGCACTCTACTTGTGAATGAGGCGATTTTATTATGAGCCAGTCAGTCAATTTTGGTTTAAATTTATTTTCTTTCTCAAATTGCAACAAATTTTAAAAATTAAATGATCAAGGTGACGCCATTTCACGGTAGTATAAAGAGCAAAATACCTCTGTGAAAGACAAACAAAACTTTGTTCGTTCTTCTGCTTATCTAATAATTAACCTTTCTCCAACGAACGTTATGTTGCTCTGTTAAGTATGTCCTTCTGAGCAATTTTCCAATTTTGCGCGTATGTATCTAAATATAGCTCTAGGGTGAATTTAATTTTTGCTCAAAGATGACTTCTGCTTTACATATAATATGCTGAGACAGTTTTATAAAAAATCCTCATCTTTCAGTGTATATGACTAAATTTAGTTAGGTAATGTGAGCTTGTAGTAAATCATAAATTACCTTCGCAATATGTTGGAGTTCAATATGAAGCGGTGGGGCTGGCAGAGGAATACTCCAAGAATCGGCGTTTGGATCTTCACAATTGTGGGTCTGGAAGTAAATTGCACAAAACCTGGCTGGTTGAAGATCTCGCTTGTAGTCTATTATATATAAAATAGTGTCCTAAAAATTGCAAAACCCTCTTTAATATTAGACGATTAATTTTATTATCAAAAAGTAATGTGCCTAAATAGACCAAATATGAAAATATTTTGACCATAAAATAAAGAGAATGAATGGGAAAACTTTAATAAAATTCTTCAAGTAGCATAATAGCATATTATGATATAAGTGTATAAGAGGACCTTTAAAGCACGCGCAACAGTGTTTTGTAAGTCGCAAGGGCTTTAAAGGCCTTTTAAAACGTATATCATACGGTATTTTTTATTACGACTGCATCATAATCTCAAAAAGTTTTAAATATTAAAAAGCCTTTTTTTACAAATTTCGCAATTTTTTTTTAGTAGGCTTTAAAATGATAAAACGTGGTTGTTAGGGAATTGTTTAGGCTGCTACAAATAATTTGCGTTTTTGCGTCAAATAGGGTAGCTCAAATGTTTCTATAGCAACCTTTAAAAAAGCAGGCGCATCATCACGCTGCACCGTGCGATAATAGTTGATTATGCTGAATGCGTAATAAAAAAATGTAATAACGGTGTTTTAAGTATTAGTAGTATGTTAGAAACCATTGACATTACACAAAACTAAGGCTATATGTGAGATTAACTCACATTTGGAATAGTACTCAAAAATGCAGAAACATAATTGTCCATAAAAAAAGTTAGATTTGAATTGTCCCGCTTTTGCGAAGTACTTGTATAATTCAAAATATTTTTAAATATGCATCTTTGACAGCCAAAAAGGTTTTGCTTTTATTTTTGCCCCTCTGTACTCTCTAACAAGATTTCGAAGAATTACACACTAAATGAACACCCAGTATAATTATGCATAAAAATACATTCGATTATATTTTATGTCTTCAGATATACAGAAAGATCCCAAATGGGGTTTTGTGTTTATATGACGAAATAAAAAATGTTATGTTAAAAGCAAAAGTAATTCTTGACATCTAAACATTTTTGCTATACTCGAGAAAATCTTGATGTTGAGAAACATACATTTTTGT
>MU182092.1:207420-267229 GCA_016904865.1 Pissodes strobi
GTTGACGTGTTAGGTGATGTGGAGTCCATTGCGCTATGATCACTGTACTCAATATTACAGTTAGAAGCAGGCAGGGCCGCCGAAAGCCGAAACGGGCCCCGGGACTCTTCAGCTTTTTGGGCCCCTATACTGTCTATCATCAGTACCTACTAAAGGTGGAAGCGCGCCACAGGCGCTGCCGGAGGCCGAAAATTTGTTCACATGCCATGCCCAATAATGTTCATTTTGAGCCTCCAAAAAATGCAGGCATAAAGCCTTAAATTTCCAGCCGCATCTGAGATGTGGAGGATGGAAGAGTGTTGCAGGAAAATTTCATGAGTTTTTGGAATGTGTACAAAACTTCACAATAATAATCGCCTATCTATAGCATTTTCACAAAATTTGTCTAGACCTTATTGGAATAATTTCAATGCAGGTTTTGTGACGTGTGACGCTCTTGTCCTGTCTATCCCATTTCAAATTGGGAAAATTAAAAAAAAAACATTTTTTAAAGTTAAATTGTAAATAATTATTTATTGACATACATGAAAATTAAAACGTAATTAAAATAAAATTTATATATTTAAGCCAGCTAAACGGGTTTACACGTTAAAATTGACTTTTCTTGCCTTTTAACTGCAAATTCTCTAATTAAATCGGTTACATCTAAATTAGAACAAATATCATCTTTGATACTTATTATTGCTAAATTCGAAAGTCTCGATTCTTCCTTCGGTATTGTGAACCAGAAAATCTCTTTCGGCCATCAGCCATGTAAAACAAAAAACTATATTTAAAAATTTTGACAAAAATTTAAACCATTTTTTTTTTAATAAAAAATATCATTAGGATTGAACTTATTGCAATAATTATACAGGTCCGGGCCGGCATTTCACCTCCCGTCTTCTGTTAGTAATTAAGTTAGGATTTTATTATTTTTCGCATTGCACTCTCTATCTGTTTAAATAAAAATTACTTAATTAGTAACTGAAATACAGAACACTGGATGTGAGATGCAGGATACTATGTACTATTAAAACTTATCATTCACAATCACAACACTAAATAGAAATAAATAAAATAAATACTAATAGGCAACAGGTAAGATAGCTTGTTCGCAATCTATAATTTTTAGTTTCTAGTTTAATCGCATTAAAAGACAAAGCAAACGAAGTGGCATAGTCAATTTTACGTCATATTTATTTTTCACGATATTAGAAAAACACAAAATTGCTGTTTTATCAAAAAGGGCGGCATCACAGCATCAAAATATGTTATTTTAGGAACCGACAAACCGACAAAGGTACTGAAATTCGGCAGAAATTAAATTTCTAAGAAAATTCCATTCTCCAAATAATTTATTTGTGTTATTTTTGTGCGCCTTACTCTTTATGTATTTATGTACATCTTTTTTTGCATGGCGGCGTTTTTATCGTTGTTATTTTTTTTAGAGGTTTTGCCGCCCTGAGTTAGTACCGTCCGGGAGCCATGCACCCCTTGCACTCTTGCACCCCCGGCACGGCTCGGCCCTGAATTAATAAGGGGTACCTACTTAGTTCAGTTGTAGGATACAACATATACAAATAAATAATAGTTATAATTTTATTTATATTATAAAGATATAACAGAAACAACACCAAGAAAAACGAAAATAAATTACTCTTATTTATATGTACAAATAAAACATAATATTTGTTAAGTGTAGGTACTTCTCGCGGTAGCTAAGGTACCTAATCTAATATGGTTCCTTTCTGACACACATGCAATATCGAAAAATGTTTAGAGTTTAACCTATTTAATATTAGGCCTTAGGCCCCATTCGAGTTTTGATACTGCATAGGTACATTATACGTAACGATTACGATTTTATTTGGAAAATGTTCTAAGCGTTATTATCGAATAAAAATAAGCGTCGTCACATGTTAATGTTATCTGTTACTAAATAGACGAACCACGAAATGTAACGTTAGCGAATACTTTACCTATGATAAATTAAAGCAGCCATATAAGGACCATAAAATTACAAAATGTCATGTTGCGTTTTCCGAATTTAGCTTTTGCGATGGCGCTCTTAATCGATGTAGTTTTTTATTATTGAATAGAAGCCCTGTCTCCGGGCCCCCAAAGCATACGGGCCCGTGGAATTTGTCCCGTCTGCCCCCCCTCTCGTCGGCCCTGGAAGCAGGTCCGAATGAACAACCCGAGAGGAGGTTCAAAATAGTCGATTGTGTTACTGTTTATCAATTAATTAATTTATAAGCTCCATCATCTTTATTTTAAAATTACGTTGGCATCTAGCATCTAGTTTGTTAACATCAGGGACTAAATTCTTAAAGAAAGATAAAGTTGGGTCGTCCGATTTTGGACCTGTGACCTGTGGCTGTCCTGAGATATTGAGCCATAGGGCCTGCGACCACTTCGTCAGCAGATGTTTTTTTATTATTTTTTCTTTTAATTGATGGCTTTGCAGTTGCAGTATCGTCGTGTTCAATAGTGCCTATTTGTGACTGAGACTAGACCACATCCAATGGAAATCCATTATTTTCCTGATGTTCCAAACTATCTTGTGTTTCTTCTTATCTACGACATCATGAGACGTCGACGGAATTGATGTATTTGGTACCAAGAAAGTACTTATCATTTCTCATTGTGGCCCAGTATAAGTTGCCAAAAACGACGTTTTGCATCAATCAAATACTATTTTTTCTTCTTAGTAGCAGACCCGCTAGGCGCATTTCTCAGTTCTCAATGGTATAGTTCGCCCAGCCGTTGTTGACCCTCGAAACGCATTGCAATTGCATGTGTTTCGAGGGTCCACAAAGGCTGGGCGAACTTTATGGCGTGTACGCTGTCTTCAAAGAATTCCAATTGGATTTACAGGCAGTAACTGTAAAAAGAGAAAAAAATAAAGTCTATCTCAAGACACACACACGGTTTGTGTGAATATTCTGAAAATTTATTTTTTCAGGCATTAGTGCGAACATAATAATAGTTTTCAAAATATTTGTCAATTTTTATTTTTCTTTATTTCAGATTTCAGCAACTACATTCATATTACAGTTGCCCTATGGCGAGGTCTTATCGCGTCTGTAATCTACGTATAAGCACCCCGGTCACATGGCTTCAGAGTTACGCGCGCATTACATTGTTGACACACCATATCTTTATGGTCCAGCGAATTGCTTTCAAGTGGTCTCGTAGCTCAGTGTTTGAATGCTGTGTTTGTGATACAGCGCACAGAGGGGCCCCGATAGGAAAAACTCACCAAAAACTCTAAAATTAATAATTAGGTAACTGACAAAAATAACCACGGTAATCTTATTGCTATACAGCCTTCTTTCCAAGTCACATTAGCCTTGGATTGTCAGTGTCATAAAACAAGCGATGAAGCTTGTCAAAAATAGCGTCTTGAAGGCGTATATTGTTTTAACTTTTTTAATTGCAATAATTATTATTGATAAATTCGGTCTACTCTTTGTACTCTAATAATCATGCAAAATTATCAACGTGGTAAGTAGATCACTATTGTATAAAAAAATATATACCGTTGTATTTTACTGTTATTCTCAGGAGGTATTTGCATGCAGCATGAATTCTGTAAAATTTAACAAATTTATACAAACGCAGGATTTCTCTTAGAAAAAAAGTAGCAAATTCTGCCGTATTCAGTGTCAATTTTGCCATAGTTTCTTTTCGTAAACATTTTTATTTAAAGTGTTAATGCGCATAGCTGCTACTTTTTGCTTATAATGTCGTAATTTAGGTAGGCACAGGAGCATAATATTTTCGTAATTTTTTTACTAGAACTGGTAGTCGGGCAACTTTTTTTATTATTATTTTTTTAATTCTTATTCTGTTCCCTCGTCAACTGTGAAACTAATATGTAAATACCATATATTTGTCAAAACAATTATTTACATACAAAAAAAAAGTGTATTTGGAATCAGAGTAAAACATTTCATTTAAGAGACCGTCTAGTTAGCATAGGGTCAGTGTCATCATCATCGTGTCAAATTAACATTATTGTTTCTTTGTGATTTAAGAGTATCAACAAATTAATCAAAATTTATGAAGTTCTTCATACGAGATCATAACATTGCTCTAAAATTAGGTTTTGTTATTCTCTTGTGGAAAAACCATTGTATTGTTGTAAAAATAGTAATATTTCTCTAAGAAATTTTTAAGTACCTACAACACGTAAATAAGCAAACTCTTCGTAATCTTATAAACTGAAAAGTCATGATGCATTTTGATGAAGAGTAAGTTCTTGTATGGAAAGTAGGATACTTTTTATTCAAAATCTAGACGTTGAAACCTTAGCGTTTCTCAAATCATTTTTTTTGTGTATTCGTCTATAATTTGCAAGTTATAAAAAACCTTAATTAAATTGGAATTTATCGGCGTGTTGGCTTTGTTCGGTCCTTGTTAAAAAGTGGTTACTTTCGGCATACCTACTTGTTAAAAACTGTTTCTGCAATGATATAATATTTTGGTAATACAAAATATAAAATCGCTATATCAAGGTTTGTTTTGTTTTAGATTATTCGAACTTAAAAATTAGTCGCAGATATATGTAGCAAAAGATAAAAGAATGTCCTTCAAAAAAACAAAACCGACAATTCACATATCTTAAAGAATATATAAAAAAATTAACGAATGACCCAATTGACAAGTTTCCGATTATTTCAAACAACATTTAAAAATTTATGTTTGACTTGAAACCAAAATGGCAAAAAGCTTGCAGAGTTGAGTCAGTTTTTACTGAAACGAGTAGAACCTGGCTAGATACAAAAGTGGTCTTTACGACCTATAAGCGCGCTATAGATCAATCTAAAATTGGCCGCCCTTTAACAAATTTTTCAATTAGTTGCGAAAGTAGTAAGCGTTAGAAAACGGCCGATTTGCGCCAGGAGAATACGGTTGAGGTTCCCTGTTACGCGGCTCAAATGGAACTCAGAAAATCTGGTAATGTGCAAGCTTCCAAACTATTACAAGAAATTTCTAAGAATCCTGCGAGCGCTTCTGAATATATAAGTGCTTTAAATAAAGTTAATTCTGAAAACACTAAAACACGAATGCCACCAGAGGAGGCACTTTCAGTATTGGTGGAAGCGAACGTATCTCGTAATCAATATAATATAATTAGAGAAAAAGACAAATCCAGATTTCCCTCATATAAAGTTGTATAACAAGCCAAGCATGCATGTTACCCTAATAATACAAAGGTTGGTTCCGCTTGTGTACAAGTTGGACTTCAATCTTTACTTCAGCACACCACCAAAGGAATATTGTTATTACAAAAAGAAGTTGTGGCTAGGTTTGATCGAACTTTACTAAAGAAGTTAATGTTGATATGCAAATGGGGTTTTGATGGCTGCTCTGGACAACAGAATTATAAATAAAAACTAGTATGTGGAAACCCCGAATCCGAAGACCCGAAACAAGTTATTCGGCAAAATCCCTGCTCGTCTTCTCCGCGATACTGCCGCTGTATCCGTATTCAGTTTACTCGGAAAACCACGGAAACATCAAAAGAAAAGCAAAATTTTATTGAGAATCAGATAGAAAGGCTTCAGGAAACAACAATTGAAATTAGTAACATAACTGTATGTGTTAAATACATCTTAATTTTAGCCATGGTTGATGGAAAAGTAAGAAATGCATTAACAAATAACAAAAGTACGCAAAAATGTTATATTTGTTCTTCAACACAAGTTTTTTTTTTATAATATTCAATTAATGACTTTGTGATGCCTCTCTATACCGATTTGCCATTCCCGTTTTCCGCTCTCGTATCCGTTTTTTTTTTGAGTATATTTTGCACCTTTCATATAAACTACCAGTAAAATGTTGGCAAGTTAGAAACAGTACTGATAAAGAAAAAGTTTTTGAAAATAAAAGAGAATTCAACGAGAATTTAAAGAGAAATTAGGATTAATAATTGATCAACCAAAACCGGAATACGGGAGTAGTAATGACGGAAATACAGCAAGACGTTTTTTTGACAATGCCAAAGTTTCCTCTAAAATAACACATCTCGATTTAGAGGTCTTTAAAAGGTTGAGTGTTATTTTGGAAGTAATTACCAGTTATCATAACATTAATGCGGATTTATTTAAAATGTATTGCCTGGAAACAGCACAATTACTCATAGATAAATATCCTTGGTATTATATGACGCCAACGGTTCTCGTTCCGTTCTTCTTCCAGTTGGCCAGCTCTCAGAAGAGTCTGCGGAAAGTAAAAACAAGGATTTTAAAAAATATCGAGAAAGATTCGCTAGAAAAATAGCTCGAGAGAAAACTAATGAAGATGTTTTCAAGAGGCTCCTTCTCTCTTCAGATCCTTTTGTTACTGGTAACAGAAAAACTCCAAAATTAAAGAGAAATAATTTTTCTAGCGAATCTTTATCCATGCTTCTGCCACCGGATGTTGATGAACATATCAGTCATGTTTCTGATAGTGATAACTCATCCGATTGAAATTTTAAATAATTTTTGTTCGAGTAAGTTAATAGGAGACCTTAGTTTAGTGTTTCTATGAAACCACCGATATACAGGGTGTTTCGTTAATATTGCAAAAAAAATCAGGATGGGTTTCCTTGCTTTTCTACCAAGTATGCATTTTTGGCGTAAAAATGATAAAGCAATGATTAAAAAAATTCATGGAATGTAAAAGACGTACGTATAAAAAAGTTATCAATCTTTAAATAGGTTTAAACATCTGTACGTGGCGCCATCTACAAGTAGAAACCAAACTAATATCAAATTTGAATTTTTCATGTCAAAAAATCCCTAGATATCCATTTTATTTCAATTATTCCAAAAGTTATTTACAAAAACAAAAATAAAAATAAAATTTTAAGTATTTTCGGACATAGGTTCATATGAACTTTTTTCTTATTTTTAAACAAGAAAACCCATCCCGAATGTTTTTGCGATATTAACGAAACCCTGTTTTTTAATGTTAATTTAGTATTGTGATAATGTTTGTGTGTCCTGTAGCAACATATTCCTTTGTTTTCTTTTTTATGTCGCTAGCCTTGAATTTAAGTTTTCTTCAACAAATGTAACCTCAAGCAGGGATAATTCAGTTATAAAAAATAAATTAATATTTCTATTGAAACTTATTTCACTGTTTTACTACTTGAATTTCTCCAACTTCTCAAGGAATAGCCTAATCTAATGTATTTAAAAGGTGTCAGTTATAATGAGATACCCTGTATAGTGTGAATAATATATCTGTTGATATTAGTATGTTACATTTTTCGCTTAAAACACATTCCTGAATTCAAAAGTACAGGGTTGTCAACTGTATCTTGGAAACTATCCATCGTAGAGACTTGCGGCAAAAATGTATTTACTAAAACGGTCAAGAGAAAAACCTGGAAAATATTTTCAAGTTTCTAAAATGACCACTAGGGGGCGTAACTGCAATCTTGAATCTAAAAAAGTGATGTTTCTGTGAATTCCGCTATATTAACCTAATAAAAAAATTCCACATATTTGAAGATGAGGATAATGTAAAACTTTTTTGTTTAATGCTTTTGGCTGTATCTCTAAAACTAAAGTGGTGGAGGGTGTTCAACGTTTTTTTTAAATAACACCCTGTATCTGCGAAACGGCTAAGCCGATTTTAACGAACTTGGTTTAGTTCAAAGGAGCTATTCTTGGGCTACAAATGCTGTATTATTTAAAGTATCGTTAGTTTCACGTGTCGCCGCTAGAGGGCTATTTTCGACATTCCGACAGAAATGGTTAATTTTGTCAAAAAAATTAAATACATTGATATGATTTTTTTTTCATGAAAAAGTAGCTAAATAATGGCTAAACAAGCCCGCGAAAACCGCATCTCGATATCTTGTTCCTAACCCTAAATATAGGCAAAAAAATGTATTACTTACGAAAATCCCTTAATTTTTTTTTTACTATATTTATGTCGAATTTTCTCTTTTATAAAAGTTGTGGCCCTGAAAAGGACCGATTTAAAAAAGGAAGGTTCTTAGTGCCCCCGCAAATACTCGAAATGCTGACCATCACGCTCTATGCATTGCTGAAGCCTCTCATGGAACTTTAAACGCTGTGTCTAGCCTCCCGGTACCGGTATCCGAATAAATCCCGGTAAAATATAATGGCGGTATAATGACGTAGTGGTCTACTGGTATTTACAATAATCCCAGTAGATTTTGTTCTCGTATTACAATACAATGTCTTCGTGATGCAATCAATTTGCCGCAAGCGCTCTCGTGGTGTACAGGTTTAGATAGTTGGGTCTCACCTGGACGGCACGGGTTCGAACCCCATTGCTTTTTTTATTATTATTTTTTTAAGATTATGTTTCTAAACAGTTTTTTTCTTGATTTTGGGTATGTCTTGGGTTAGATTGGGTTAGCCCCTGGTTAGTTTCCTTTTCTTGAGCCCCCGTAGCGAGCGAAGCGAGCGGAAGGTCATGCGGATCGACCAATAGGAGAGGCTGATTTTGATATAGTTGGCTACGCCTGTAAAGGATCTTTAAAAGTTATTTTTTTTTATAAAATCTAACGGGATTAATAGAAACACCGGCAGAATATTACGTCATCAATACATACCGGGATTTATGCGGACATCGGTACCGGGAGGCTAGCATAGCTAGATATAAATACCGGTAGATTCTTACATCATTATATATACGTCATCATTTTACCGGGATTTATTCGGATACCGGTACCGGGAGTCTAGACACAGCGAACTTTAAATAATACAAAATTTGTAGCCCAAGAATAGCTCCTTTGAACTAACCCAAGTTTGTTAAAATCGGCTTAGCCGTTTTGCAAATACAGGGTGTTATTTAAGAAAACTTTGAATACCCCCCACCACTTTATTTTTAGAGATACAGCAAAAAGCATTAGAAACTTGAAAATATTTTCCAGGTTTTTCTCTTGACCGTTTTAGTAATTAAATTTTTTGCCGCAAGTCTCTACGATGGATAGTTTCCCAGATACAGTACCTAGCATTCTTAGTTGGCTACCCTGTACAAGCTTAATGATTTCGAGAATCGTTGGTAAGTTTTGATACTTTCTGCCCCACTGTGCAGCGGCCCGGGTTCGATTTCCGTCGATGTTTTTTTTTTTAATTTTGAAAGTAATGTCTGTTTCTTTTTTTAAATTTGGGTTAGTTTTGATTACTTTTGTTTGGTTGCGCCCGAACCGAGCGAGGGGCCATGCGTGAAGTGAAAATGACATGTATGTAAAACAAGTGTGAAGCCTTGTGACCCGGTCCGGGCAACATCTTGTCAGTTTCAAAATGACAGACATATAATATCTTCTGCAAAAGTCACATGCGTCAGTGACTTGTGGGGTTTTTACGGAAATACTCCTTGATATAAGGTTTTTTTTTAGAGAACTAATGAATTTTCACGCGTCCGTATTTCTAACTACCGGCGTTTTACTGGAATTATTTGAAGAGACGTCGGATATAATGTTGAGAATCGTTTTGCGGTGTGGTCACATTTCAAAAAAATAGTGACATATGAGATTTTTGCGAAAAACGCCTCAATTTTCCCCTTACTTTACATAATACCAAAGAGTATTTCCGTGAAATCTCCTCACACATGAGGAATAGCAGATTGCTAAAAACTGGTTTGATACAAACTCTCTGCTATTAAGTATGGAAAAGACTTTTACAATACAATTTTCTTTAAAATCTTGTAATATTATGGACACATCTCAAGATTACATTAAATTTCTTGGTATTCATTTAGATAAAGAGCTAGATTTTAAACAGCACATAGAAAACTGCCAGCATGACTTTTTTAATTAGAAAGTTATCAAATAATGTCACTAAAGAAATTTTACGAACTGCATACATACTTTAGGAATATTATTCTGGGTAAATTCCACAGATGCTTCAACTATTTTTAAACAACAAAAATCTGTAATTAGAGTTATTGCAAAGCTTTCTTATCGGGAATCATGCAGAACTTATTTTAAAGATCTTGGAAGGGGGCTCGAGTCTTCTTCATTTGATAGATCTCCTTGATATTCATATCATATTCTTCAATCAATGCATTAGTGCCTGCGCTTTTTTATCTTAAGAGTGTCTGTTATATGCAAAAAATAAATTCTATAAATTTATCACTCTCAAATCATTACATTCCTATAACACCAGGACAAAGGCCTTAATTGTTCTATCGCAACACCGCCTAAATAAAACACATAAGAGTTTTGTAATAACATCTATTAAATTATATAATCACCTTCCAGATGATATTAAGTTTATGTCATTGAGAAATTTTAAGACAGCAGTCAAAAATATATTAATCGTGTTAATATCTATATGTGTACTTATACACTACAGGAATTTTTTGTTTAATCCACTGGAGATCGAATGATATATGTATTATGTATAGGAAATAATGTTTATACTCCTCCGTTCGAATTGGTGTAATTGTATTTATGTGTATTTCAATTGGAGCTTGCTTTTGTCAGAGTACAAATATCACCGTGCGTTTGATATACTTCTTGAAAGACCTGCTTTATAATTAGAGATTAATGAACATCTAATCCAACATTGATACATGTATCCCTTTTTATTCCATTCTGACGATGCTAAAACTGCTAAACGGTTGTATTGATGCAAATAAATGGATTGTATTGTATTGTCTTAGTTGGTTCAAATCCAAATGCTAAGAGCGGAACCAAATCTCTAGGACGTGTGCAGTCGATTGATTTTTTTTTAAATAGCGTCTTTCTTTTATACCCTATTCTAAAAAGAACAAAATCAAATTCTACATGTGGTAGTGCATAAATCACTCTTTTCAGCCCCGTCCCCATTTCGAAAATCTGTTATGGAGATCCAGAGTTATAAGGCGAAGCTATTACCATCTACACAACTATTGAGTTTTGTAATTAAAAAAAGAAATAGATCACCCTTAATTAGGATCGTTTTATGCTCATTATTTGTATCATGATAATAACTCCTAAAATAACCAGGGAATAGAAATTCTAAGATTTATATTAATATTTGATACATCAATATGGTTTAAAATTTTTTGTTGCGATCTGCAAAATATTTGCCTTTGCCCACCATGTTTTTTACATCAAGATAACGAAATTCTACTAATATGAGCATGAGTTCAAGCCCGCCATATTAAACGTTTTCCTTTTGACCAGAGTGTATCGTCGAATTTTTATACGGGTAAGAATAGTTTACAAATTAATTTAAATTAATTATCGATGATTAACTTGAAGGATTCTATAAATGTTGCATTTAACCACTTAAATCATATTTATTAGAAACTGTTTTTTCGAAAAGGCATTAAAAATGTAGCCATTTTTTTTTAAGTCTAAGTGTTTAATATCAAGATATCAATCACTCTCGCATAAGTATTAAATTAGATGTGTAGTATAATTGTTTTTTTGCAATAAATTAAATTATGAACTCTCTTAATTTATAAGCTAATTATTTTTGCTCTTTTATGGCTTCTAGCACCAGTTTTTTTTTATTATATGAGTACAACTCAATTTAGCACCAGATTAGCTCAAATAGGAAGTAAAAACAAGCGAAAGTTGATAAAAAAATAGACAAGTATTTGAGGAAACCGAAGCAAAAAGTTAAAAGTTGGTTCTATTCGATTCGTTTTTGATATCATTGGGGTTGGTTCCTTCTTAATTACATCTTAAAATTAACCCTGTACAATTATTGTCTTGTCATACATATTTTTAAAAAGTTTCTTTGGAGTTTTTAACCTAATTCTTGTTGGCACTTAGATTTTACCGAGAATATTGTTCGTGCTATTTATATTTAGAATTTTTGCATCTAGAATTTCTTTATGCTCTATTGCCAAAAGATTCAATCTCTTCGATAAAGTTTTCTAAAAAAATCGATATTTTTAATTCAAAAATGTTATCGAAATTTGGTTTCCCATAAAAAAGAGCGGAAGAAAAAGCACATAGCGGACTATAAAAAAAGCAAAAAGTTTGTTAACTATATACATTGATAAACATAAGAAACACAAGTAGAGAAAAAAAACTGAAAGTAAGGTGACCATCAACAAACATGTTAAAGGGTGGAGTAGTAACGACTAAGGCTAATATAAAATATTAATAAGTTAATTCGTGTTTTTTAGAAATAATCTACCAATCCTTTTGGGAATTAGATTTATCATTCGAATTTTTGCATCTAGAACTGTTTTATGTCTTATTGCCAAAAGATTCAATCTCTTCTATAAAGTTTTCTAAAAAATAGATATATTTAAGTCAAAAATATTATCGAAATTTGGTTGCCCATAAAAAAGAGCCCAAGAAAAAGTACATAACTGACTAAAATATGCAAAAAGTGTGTTAACTATATACATCGATAAATAAAACACATATTTAGACACAAGTAAAGTAAAAAAAAACTGAAAGTAAATTGACCATTAACAAACATGTTAAAGGGTGGAGTAGTAACGACTAACTCTAATATAAAATATTAAAGGTGATAAAAATATGAACGAATATTCTAAAAATATTTTCTCTCTAAAAAGCGTTATTTTAGGTACCTTTTACAATCTTATTATAATATACAAGGGGTGCTCAAATTTGGCTAAGATAAAGCTTAAAAACATAAATATATGAACGAAATATTAGCAAATACATTAAAAAGGGGCTATTGGCATAAAACTAAAGTAAAATATCAATATATTTTTGAATATATTTTAATTTTAAAAATTATTACATCTAGGTATTACATAGATATGCTTAAAAAATCTTTATTTTACAAAATAAGATACTTAATTAATGCTAAAACCCTCTTAAATACTACTATAATTTTTGGCTGCTATTCCAAAAATATTTAATTTTAAATAACTTATCAAACATAATAAGTACAAGGAAAAACTTAACAATATAAAACAGGTAAAAACTTGATAATCGTTTGTCAGTGGATTGACATTTGTTTAATTCAGCCAACCCAAATTAACCTAAAGTTTTGTATTTGACATAAACAGCATACAACTACATGCAAAACCCCTAATACATAAAATTTTTAATATGAATTTTAACAATAGAAAAAAATTAAGAAACGGAACGTTTTCCATTTGATGGATGTATTTTTTCATAAATTTTATTTATGTAGATGCTTGTTCGCTATTATATGCTTTATGGTTATCCCTTATTTCAGTTCAAGCACGCGTTTACTATACAGGGTGTTACAGAATGTTGAGAGGAAAATTTAAGGACAGATTCTACATCTAAAAATGTGAAAAAAAGTTCATATAAACATGAGTCCGGAAATGCTCCGTTTTCATGATATGGGGTATTTAAATGTTTCCATCTTTAATAGTTTATTTTACATTTATAGAAAACCCGTCGAGATCTTGATATGAGTTTTGGTGCAGGCAAATGTGTTATTACAGGTCACATTTACATGAATAAAATTGTTTTCTAATGCACCTACATCAGTGGCGTTCGTGCCGGCAAGTCTATGTTTAGCGAAAAAAACTGTGCGCCACTGGTTTTTACAAAAAATAGTATGGCTTCCTTAAAGCCATATTAATTTTACTAAAAAAGTGCCTGTTGGACTTTTTCTTTCTGATACGTTTTCAAAATAAAAATTATTTTATTATTAAGCAGTACAATAACAAGTCATCGGACTTATTATTGCACTGCTCAATAAAATAATTTTTATTTTGTTTGTATCAGAAGGAAAAAGTCCAAGAGGTCCATTTTCAGTAAAATTAATGTGGATTTAAGGAAGCCATACTAATTTTTTAAAAAACAGTGGCGCACAGTTTTTTTCGCTAAACATAGAGACTTGCCGGCACGAACGCCACTGATATAAGTACTTTAGAAAACAACTTTGTACAGCTAAATGTGACCTCCAATGATACATTTGCGTGTACCAAAACTCATATCAAAATCATATCAACGGGTTTTCGATAAATGTAAAATAAACTATTAAAGACTGACAAATTTAAACACCCTGTATCATGAAAACAAAGCATTTCCGGACCCATATTTATATGAACTTTTCTTCATATTTTTCGATGCAGTATATGCCCTTAACTTTCCCTCACAACATTCTGTTACACCCTGTATATTATTTGTACTGTGCATTTACCAATTTAAAAAATTTGTTGATTCAACATGTATTTTGAACGGCTTCTTCAGGCTCTATTATAGAGGGTCAATTTTCGTCTGATTTTATGTATACTAGATTTGATACTTTTATCTTTAACACTAACATAGTACTTGTTAGTGGTGTTGACTACAGAGAAAATCTTATTGCATCTGATCTCTCTAACACACATCTTATGATAAATTTAAAAAAATAAAAGTATCAACTCTCTGGTACACCTGAAACTATCAAAAAATGGATCCTGCAAATATTAGAATATGCACAGTGTTCCATTTTAAATAACAATGGTGGTAGTAACGTGTTAACTTGTCGAATGCCATTTGCAAGTTAAAGCATTGAAGACGACTGAAGCAAAATGTGAAAAGTTAGTTTTATCTGATTAGTTTTTGAGAAAATTAGATTTTGTAACTTTTTATTATGTCATAAAATTAATCCTGCACAATTATTGGGTTGTCATATATATTTTCACAAATTTTCCTTGGGGTTCTTAGCTTAATTCTTGTTGGGAATTAAATTTTTCCGAGAATATCGGTTCTGTGAAATATATCCAGATAGTTTTGTTAATAAGTTAATTCGTGATTTTTAGATATGATCATCAATCATTTTTACAACAAAAGATTCAATCTCCTCGACAAAGTTTTCTAAGTCAAAAATGTTGCCCATAAAAAGGAGCGCTAGAAAAAGCACAGAGCTGACTATAAAATATGCAAAAAGTTTGTTAACTATATACATTGATAAACAAAAAAAATATTTAGACACAATTAGAGTTAAAAAAAATTGAAAGTAAGTTGACCATTAACCAACATGCTAAAGGGTGGAGTAGTACCAACTAACGCTAATATAAAATATTAAAGATGATATGAAGGAATATTTTTAAAATAGTTTATGTCAAAAAAACGTAAAAGAGAGATTGCGCTTTCTATTCCTTTATTTTGGGCACCTTAAAAAATCCTATTATAATATACAAGGTGTGCACAAATTTGGCTAAGACAAAGTTTAAAAACATAAATATATAAATGAAATATTAGCAAATATATTAAAAATGGGCTATTGGCATAAAACTAATGCAAAATGTCAACAATGACATAAACGAATATATTTGAAATATCTAAATTTTAAAAATTATGAAAGTTAAAATATGGTTAAAAATACTTTATTTAAAAAAATAAGTTATAGCTAATTAATGCTAAAACCGTCTTAAACATTACTATAATAAATAGGGGGCTTCTAGATTTGTCTAAAAAATAAAGAACATTTTATTATCTATTAATTTCACAGAAAATTTTGGATTTGACATAAGCAACATAAAACTAATGCAAAACCGCTAATAAATAAAACTTTTAATATGAATTTTAATAATAGAAAAAAAGAAAAATGGAACGTTTTCCATTTGTTGGATATATTTTTTTCGTAATTTTTATTTATTTAGATTCTTGTTCGCTATTGTATGCTTTATGGTTATCCCTATATTTACTTCATTTCAAGCGTTTACTATATATACGTACCCTATATTTACCTTATTTCAAATATTTGTTGATTCAACATGTATTTTGAGCGGCTTCTTTAGGCTCTATTATAGAAGATCCATTTTTGTCTCATTTTATGTACTAGATTTGATACTCTTATCTTCAACAATAACATAGTACTTAGGTGCTGACTACAGAGAAAATATTATTGCATCTGATCTGTTCATTTAAATAGCAATGTTGGTTTGGACACACGTAGAGTAAAAAAAAACTAAAAATAAATTGACCATCAATAAACATATTAAAGGTTGGTGTAATGACTACTGCTAATATAAAATATCAAAGATGATATGAAAACATATTTTTGAACCTAAAAGCGCAAAGGAGAGATTGTGCTTTCAAATCCTTTATTTTACGTATCTTTAAAAATTTTATTATAATATACAAGGCGTGCTCAAATTTGGCTAAGACAAAGATTAAAAACATAAATATATAAATGAAATAATAGCAGATATAGTAAAAAGTGGCATTAAACTAAATAAGTAATATTTTTGAAATATTTTTATTTAAAAAATTATGAAACATAGATTGTGCTTAACAATTCTTTATCTTACAAAATAAGTTATACCTAAATAATGCTAATGCTAAAACCCTGTTAAACATTACTATACTAAACAGGGTGCTTCTAGATTTGTCTAAGAAAAAGAGAGGGATATTAGGGAAATTCAAATTTAGGGTAAAATATACACAAATATTATTTCGTAATGTCTACGATTGTTGAAATAAATATTTTTCGCTGCTATTCCAAAAATATATTTTTTAAATATCTTTTCAAGCATATAATTGCAAGAAAAAATTTAACAATTTACCGAATGAAATATTAGAAAATATACAGAGTATTTGGTAACTTTTTTATTACAAATTAACCCTGCACAAATATTGTATTGTCATAGATTTTTCCAAAAAGTTTCTTTGGAGTTTTTGCTTAATTCATGTTGGAAATTAAATTTTAACGATAATATCGTTTGTGTGTATATTCAGATAGTTTTGTTAATAAGTTAATCCGTGTTTTTTAGATGTGATCTAACAATACTTTATACACTTTAAAGAGGAGAATTATCTTTCAAATTTCTAATAACCAAAATCAAAAATCAAAAATTTTATGGTGGACCATGAAAAAGCGCACACCAAAAACACATAGCTGAATATACAATATGCAAGAAGTTTGTTAACTATATACATTGGGAAACAATTTAAATATTTGGACATAAAGGAGAGTCAAAATACTCAAAATAAATCGACCATTAACAAACATTTTATGTATAACGACTAACGCTAATATAAAATAACAGTGATGATATGAAGGAATATTTAAAAAAACCTTCCCGTCTAAAAGGCGTAAAACAGAAATTGTGCTTTAAAGTCATTTATTTTAGGTACTTTTAAAAATCTTTTATAATATACAGGGTGTGCTGTGTGCTGAAATTTGGCTAAACAGTGGCGTCGCCAAGAGGGCACGTGCGTAAAATGTATAGTGCCCAATGTTTAACACATTTTAATCTTACAGGTAAAAACGTTAAAACGTTTGTATTTAGCAGCAACTTTAATAAGCCTATTTTTGCGAATTTATACTCTGTATTTTTTGCTATATTTATCTTAATTCAGACATTTACTATATATTTATGTTCTTTGCTTATCTTAATGCAAACATTTGTTAGTTAGCATTGACATTTTTATTTCTTTGTCTCTTTTATTGTTGGTTTTATCTAAACAATCAGAATTTTTTAAAAATTAGTAAATTGCAATTAGAAGGTTAATAATTGATTGTTAACTCAGACAAGCTTGGCGCCGCATTCCTCGGTTATGGAAGATAAAACTATCAAATTTGGTACACTTGAAACCACATTTTCTTTTCAAATATACAATTGAAATAAAAATATTGGTGGTTAAATTGCCGAATGTCATTTGTTTAATAACATTTGTGTTTAGCAGTAGCTTTAATAAGCTTATTGTTTCCAATTTTATGCTTTGTAATTTTTTCCTCTATTTATCTTAATTCAGAGATTTACTATATATTTTTATGTTCTTTGTTTACTTTAATTCAAACATTTGTTGATCTGCATTGACTCTTTTATCTCTTTGTCATACCCTGAAGAGGATATCTATGATTATATAGAATAAAAAAAATATATGACAATCGGAATGGTACCTAGAAATGGACATTACTTTGAAACTTTTTATGAATCATCCAACTCTAGGGTGCTTGTTTTTCTGTTTTATGGAAACTGTTGATTATTCTGCGTAACACACTTTGATAAGCATCGTCCAAAGCTATTCTGCTTTTTGTGTTTTCACTTTTTTTGTTTAACGTGGAAAAATATGTAACTGTATCAGATTCGACATTTTTGGCTTCCTGCTTGATTCGTTTAATTGTGCATAGACTAATCTTGGCAGCGCGCAGCGGCTGAAACACATTCGTGCATTTTACTGAAATCAAGTACTGGTCTTCCTGCATCTGCTTCTTGTTTCATAAACTGTATAAGATTATAAATTATTTCGCGGCTTTGACTGTTTAATACCTTTCAATTTTACTTTTAAAAGGTATGATTTCGTTCATTCGCAAGAAACATTCTAATTTCATAGGTAATCGGGTAAATGAGCTCCTCCTAGATAGTCCCGCATACTCGTTTACCTCGCACCCGAAGATCATGGCTCTTCGTATTTTGCGAGACCTGTACATCTCACTCAATGGTCTCAAAATTAGCGGCTTTCAATGCTTTAACTTTTATTGAAAGGAAGTGTCCCATTTGTTAACCAAATCTAGGCATCTAGGCATCCACCCTATGTATATATCATACAAAGTTTAGCAATATATATTTTCGAAATTGTTGTTAGTTAACAATATCAATATCAGTTAATATTACAATCTTTTTACTTTTTGTTTTGAATTATACATGCTTCGTATTTCATAGAAAATGAGTATTTTCATTAGCAGGAATTGTACAAATTTTCGACGTTAAAAATAGTAATAACTCAGTTTAGCCGTAAAATTATAACTAATGTAAGATTGTCATTCCTTTTTAGCCCTTTTCTTTTTTTTATCTAATGTTATAAGCCAATCCTAAAATTTTAAATTTTACAGCCCACCTACTTTCCAAATATTACTTACCAAAATTACAACATATTGGGAAATATGGCTTCAACTTAAATAGAACATTGTATATTAGTTGACTTAATTTTTTTCATATCTGAGGAAAATTAAGGCTAATAAAAAATATCTCCGATTTTCTCAGCCTATTATGTAGATATACTAAAACGATGCATTGATGCTAAAAAATCACCAAATGCGATTTATAATCTTATAGAATATTTGGCAAATACTTTCGCACGTTATAGCTAACCACTTTTTTCCCTTGCAGACAACTGCTAACCGAGATTAAATTTGACAATATGCCTGGTGGTTGCGGACCTTGCAAACCTTCGAGAAGGTCCACTGCTAAAACATCAAAGAAAAATAAAAAGCCAACTGTCAAAAAGGCACCTGCTAGAAAATCCAATGGCGGATGTTGTTCCAAACCAGTGAAAAAGGTGAGTTCCATCTAGTATACATTAAATCTAATAATGTGTATTAATTTTGTTTTATATTGACATCATTTCTGTGCAGGTATTGCAGATTTTCGTTTCTGACTAGTTATCATCACTATGATAATATTTTAATTGAAATAATCAAACAAATGATTGATTAGTTTATTAAATACAGTAAAGTGACATGCAAAAAAGATGCTAAAAGGACCCTAAGTTATACTTATTATTTAATACGATGGCTTAAAAAGGGACAGCGAATCGAACATGGATTTATATACGGAATACTCTGTTTTTTTTTTAAAGCTTAAGTCGAATTGGATGGTGTAGTTTCATTTAAACTTTGGAACTTCGAGACTATCTTGAACCTTTCAACGTAGCATCACTGATAACTACTATCTAAGTCTATTTTAAAAAGTCCATTACAATTCCTTTAAAGAGATATTTTAAAAGTTTTTGAAGATCATAAACCACAGCAGTTGCTCTTGCTGTAGAAAGCGCAAATAAAATCGTAACACATCTAGGGTGCCGCACCAAAGCACAATCTAAAGCTTCTGGATTCCATTCAGAAGAAGAGAACTGTGCGGCTCATCGGCGATACGGAGTTGAACCGGAATCTGGATAGTCTGGAACACCGCAGACATGTGGCCGAGATGTCCCTGTTTTACAGATACTTTCACAGCAGATGTTTCTAGGATTTGGCCCGCCTCATCCAGCCCATGGCAACGCCTGTCAGACGGTCGCGACAGACGGCAAGAGCGCACCAGTTCGTCGTACAACTGGAAACACATAGAACATCGCTTTACAAGAACTCCTTTGTCTCTCTCAGGGCATCTGTTTACCCTCCTAATTACAACCTACAACTACTCAAGAACCGTGTCAATAAACATCTTCGCACGCACACCGCTCGTCGAGCGCCCCATAGGATCTGCCTTTAGTGTGTGTGCCACTGCCATAAAAGAAATACTATTACAGACTAAATTTAATTTAATTTAACCGGGATCTATTCTCGCACCTTTTTGTGATGGGTCCTTTTTAATCCTTAGATTGTTATGGGTAGTAAAAGTAATAAATGACAGTTTGTTAATATAAATAAATCTTAGCACATGAAATGTATAAATTTTGTAAATACGCTTACACTAACATGGGGAAAAATCTTATAAAATATACATCTTAAGAATAGTTCTTGTTTAGTCTGTAAATTAATTATTTTGGATAATATAGTAGTGTGCTATTTTTACTTTAAAACATAAAAGTATACATTTCGTATAAAAAACTCAATCTGTTTTTTTGTTAATTCCGGTTAAAAGTTTGAGACATCACTAAAATTTTGTTAAATTCTAAAAATTACTCCCACTGCCCTTGTAAAAAAGAAAAAATATTCAATTAAATTAAAACGGAATGGAAAACAAATACAAAATAAAAAATGGAAACAGCTTCTATCCACGCCTTCTCACTAGTGTCCTTGGACGTTATATACACATTTTTTCAAGGTTTTTGTCCATAATTGCTTGTTTATATCCTCTGTAATAAAGTGCAAGGTTGGTTAGGAATAAATAATTACAAAGACTATATTTTTCAGACTTCCGTCAGAAAGACTACAGTCCGACGCAGCCGAGGAGGCTGCTGTGACTATTCATCATCAGACTACTCAAGCGACTGCTCTGATTCATACGATTCGTGTGGGAGTAGCTGTAGCTGTACTGACTGTTACGATTCAGACAGTTATTCCAGTGACGACCGTGGTTGCTATTCCAGACCTTCGAGACCTGCAAAGTCCGGGAGCTGCTGTAGACGCTAGCTTTTCTTCGGTGGCATGGTAAGAAATTCTGCGACATTTAAATGCTTGCTCTCGGACTAGGTTAAGACGCTGGCGCTGGTCGTCCTCGTTTGTGTTTTTAATAGTTATATTCGCTATATTTAAGCTTTATTAATTTTTATGTTGCGATATTTTTGTAGGTATTTAAGTCTGGTCATTATTTAATTTGGCTGTATAGAGAGTATTTCAAATGTCGTGCCAAGATTGAAGGGTGTGATAATTCTAGAGATTTTAAGAAGAATAGTTCGTATGAACGTTTGTTCAAAATAATTTTTTAAGTAGTTTTTTGAATATACCTTTGACATTTTTTCGAATTAGGTACTTCGAATTTGGTACACAGCCTACTATAAGCAATCTGTATGAAACATTAGTATTACCTTAAAAATGGTTACAGGGTGATGCTTTTTTTAGGTCATGGATTCTTTGTGCAATTCCATTAAATTTTGCTAATCAAAGCACATACATTTCTGTCAACATCTCAACATATTTTCTCATAATACGAAATATCAACAAGATACAAGGGAAGAAAAAGTAATAAAACAAAATGGAAAACATGATTTTAAAGTAACAATGGCCTATAACGTTCGGGGGGTCTAAAGGAACCGTGGCCTGAAAAAACACAGAGATTACTTATAGTAGGCTTTGTACCAAATTTAAACTTAATATCGCAAAAAAGCACAAACTAATTCAAATATTAACTTTTATCACCCTCTATATTAAATTTTGAGACATATGCTCGTACGAAATTTTCTTCTTCAAACTGTTAGTGGAATCACATCCTTCATATTGCCACGACAGTATTTAGTAAATAGGGCCTGTTTCAGAAAATTGGGAATATCGCCCAATTAAATAATTATTTTAATAACAACAAATAAAATTAATTAAAATAATACTTTTAGAATAGCTTGAACATTTTTGTTTGATCAATTGTCTTACGTTGCTGATGTTAGTCTATCTATAAATTATTATTTTTTTGAGTAGTTGCTTGACAATGGATTGTTTTATTATTAGCGTTTTTATGTCGTGTTAATAAAATTTTGAAGTATTTATATTTAGGTTGTTATTTATATATACAAAGTATTCTGAAATGGAATTTGTTTCAGACCTTTGAGTTTGTGTAATATATGCCCAAATTATATAATTATTTTAATGGCGACAACAAATAAAATTAATTAAATTATTACTTTTAGAATAGTTTGAACATTGTTTCTCTTTCAATTGTTTTATGTTGTTGATGTTTGTCTAGTGTTTATAAAATATTAGTGATTTATTCGTGATACGTTTTCTATTATAAGTTTAACATATATTAAGTATTATGACCAGGTAAAATAAATCCTTGAAATCGTATATTGCTTCAGTGTTATTATCTTGTTTTTTACAATATTTTTGTTATTATATCTCAGGCTAATGTGCTTTTTTAAAGTGTATTTCGATGTGATTATCATGTTTTTTATATTTGATGATGAATAAAATTGGCTATCTAATAAGAAATATTTCTTTTATTTATGATCAAGTGACATTTTAGGGGTGATATAATGTTATAAGTTAAGCTAAGCTGTCTGACAAGTAAGTTTCAAAATAAAAATTCGACATGTTCAAGTTTAAAAGCACAAATACCTGACATATAAAAGATCAGTAGTTTGTGAACGTATAATTTTTACAAGCAAAATACCGGATGACTCCCAATGTTATTTTTTGAACGCATTAAAGGGGCCCCTCGACGGTCAATATTGTTGTACAATATATTGCAAATAATCGCCAGGCGACTATACAGGTATTCCAATATTTTTACGCAATAATTGAAGTGCTTGCCAGTGTTTATTTGACTTATGTAGGTAATCATGTTAAGTGACGTTGAAGCTGCTTAAGGAAGAAAGAGTTCTCTTTTTCGTTTGAAACTTTATTAACTATTAAAGCTGTTCACTACATTACGTTTGGGATACGACTAAGCAAAATATTAAATTTGCCCATAGACAGTGAAATAAAATTTATATTTTGATGTGATCGAGATAATTCACTAAATGGAAATACCTCTATTACTTTTGAAATTATAAAAAAATATTCCGAAGAAAAATTGCTTGATTTCGCCTGCTTTTACACATGTTTTTATTTTAATGTATACATAACGTTTCAAAAAATTAAGAACATATGCCAAATTTGTTTAATATGCCACGTTTTTTAAGGATTTTGAATTTTCTGTCCAAATTTTGCATATTTTTGTATAATATATCATGTATCAAAACTTAACACTTTTCGAAATATTGAAGGTTTTAGAATTACGAAATACTATGAATTTCTCTATTTAATTTTTTACACATTTAAATACCTGCTGCTACCTGGAGATAAAGTTATCTTTCAAATTTTAAGAGGTTGTGGTGAAAATTGGTGATTTTCATGAAAAAAGGTGCTTAAAGAATTATGAAAGTATTGTGAACAGACGCATTACTATTTACGTTCTACCAGTACATAAAGGTAACTCATTATATCCAAGTCCCAGATAAACCCACACCAGATGCAAAAGGTTGGCAAATTTCTCGCCAGCCAACTTTAACCTTGACGTGGCAGTTATACGCGGCCTGCACCAAATAATCTGGGTATGAGTATAGAATTGTTCTTCAATATTGAAATAGTTGGTCTGCACCAATTAAATGAAAACGTGTTTTGCTGGGGGACTGGTTCAGTAAAAATTAAAATTTGCAATAGCCATTCACTTTCTTTGTTCCCAACAGGCGGTCATGGAAATCTTGTGTTATTATGGCTGCACTGACTTTTCTACAGAAATTCTCCCAATACGCTTTAATGTATGCCGATTTAAGGTTATTCTAACACTGAAAATGTTTCTCTAATCCTAATATAGGGCCTCAAATCGTGGAAAAGTGCATTTGCTACATTTGCCACGTAACGTCATACGCATGAGAGATCGTGTTAGTTTGTTTATTTAAACTTAAATTTGATCATAAGGTATCGGAATCGGTTCAAATGACTAAAACAAATTGGAACTAACTGAAACTAACCGAAAGTTGATTGAACGACTAACCAAAACTAGCCAAAAGTAACCAAAAGCACCAAAACGGGCTTAAACATATCGGAACAGGTTACAAACATTAAAATAAGCTAAAACAAACCAAAACGAGCCAAATTTTATGGACTATCCAAAACTAACCAAAAACATTAAATATGATTACTACATATCGGAAGCGATTCAAACGACTAGAATAAATTAGAACTAGCTAAAACTAACCGAAAGTTGATTGAATAACTAGCCAAAACTAACCAAAAGCAAATAAAACCACCAAACCGGGCTAAAATGTATCGGAACAGATTCAAAATAGTAAGTTAAAACTAATCCAAATTAACCCAATATTGGCGACTAACCTAAACTAACCAAAAACATTAAAATTGGTTATAACGTATCGGAACTGGTTCAAAAGACTAAAATAAATTAAGACTAACTGAAATCAACCGAAAATTGATTGAACGATTAACCAAAAGTATCCAAAAGCACCAAAAAGGGCTAAAACGTATATGCACAGATTAAAAATATTAAAGTATATATTAAAGTAAGTTTAACCGAAGATTGGCGACTAACTTAAATTGACCAAAAACATTTAAACTGGTTATAACGTATCGGAACCGGGTCAAATGACTAAAATAAATTGGAACTAACTGAAAGTAACCGAAAGTTGATTGAATGACTAACCAAAACTAACCAAAAACAGTAAAATTGGTAATAACGTATAGGAGCCGGTTGAAGTGACTAAAATAAATTAAAACTAACTGAAATTAACCGAAAGCTGGTTGATCGACTAACCAAAACTAACGAAAAGTAACCAAAAGCACCAAAAAGGGCTAAAACCTATCAAAACAGATTAAAAACATTAAAGTAAGTTGAAATTAAAATAAATTAGCCGAATTTTGGTGACTAACTAAAATAATCAAAAACATTCAAATTGGTTATAACGTATCGAAACCGGTTTTTGGTTACATGTGATTAGTTTTGGCTAGTCATTCATTCAGCTTTCGATTAGTGTTAGTTACTTTTAATTTATTTTAGTCGTTTGAAGCGATTCCGATCCGCTATAACCAATTTTAATATTTTTGGTTAATTTTAGTTGATTGCCAAAATTCAGTTAATTTAAGATCCTGCAACTTACTTTAATAATTTGAATCTGTTTTAATGTGTTTTAGCCCATTTTAGTGCTTTTCGTTACTTTTAGTGCGTTTTGGAAAGTCATTCAATCAACTTTCCGCTAATTTCAGTTAGTTTTAATTTATTTTAGTCATTTGAACCAGTTCCGATACGTTATACCCAATTTAAGTGTTTTTGGTTAGTCACCAAAATTCGGTTAATTTGTATTAGTTTTAACTTACTTCCATATTTTTAATACTATTTCGATACGTTTTAGGCAGTTTTGGTGCTTTTATTTACTTTTGGTTAGTCATTCAATCAACATTCGGTTACTTTCAGCCAGTTCCAATTTATTTTAGTCAATTGAACAGGTTCCGATACGTTATAACCAATTTAAATGATTTTGGTTACTTCTAGTTAGTCGCCAAAATTCGGTTAATTTGGGTTAGTTACTTATTTAAATCTCTTTAATCAGTTCCGATACGTTTAGCCCTTTTTGGTGTTTATGGTTACTTTTGATTAATTTTGGTTAGTCATTCAATTAGCTTTCGGTTAGTTTTAGTTAGTTTAAATTTATTTCAGTCAATTGAACCGGATCGGATACTTTATAACTAATTTTAATGTGTTGGTTAAATTTAGTTAGTCGCCAGTTTGGTTAATTTGGGTTAGTTACTTATTTTAATACATTTATCAGTTCCGATACGTGTTGGCCCTTTTGGGTGTTTATGGATACTTTTGATTAGTTTTGGTTAGAGATTCAATCAGCTTTTGGTTAGTGTTAGCTAGTTTTAATTTTTTCAGTCATTTGAACCGGATCCGATACGTTATAACCAATTTTAATGTTTTGGTTAATTTTAATTAGTCGCCAAAATTCGGATAATTAAAGTTAGTTTCAACTTGGCTTAACATTTTTAACACATATGTTCCGATATGTTTTAGCCCTTTCTGGTGCTTTTGGTTAGTCGTTCAATCAATTGTCAGTTAATTTCAAGTAGTTTTAGTTTATTTTAACTCTTTTAACCAGTTCCGATACGTTATAAACAATTTTAGTGTTTTTGGTTATTTTTGGTTAGTCACCAAAATTCGGTTAATTTGGGTTAGTTTTAACTTGCCTCAATATTTGTAATCTATTTCGATGCGTTTTAGCCCGTTTTGGTGCTTTTGGTTACTCTTGGTCAGTTAATCGTTCAATTAACTTTCGGTAAAGTTCAGTTACTTTTAATATATTTTAGTCATTTGAACCGGTTGCGGTACGTTATAAGCAATTTTAATGTTTTTGGTTAGTTTTGGTTAGTAGCGAAAATTCGGTTAATTTGGGTTAGTTTTAACTTAACTTAACATTAATTGTAATCTGTTCTGATAAGTTTTAGCCTTTGTTTACCTTTGGTTAGTTTTGGTTAGTCATTCAATCAACTTTCGGTTACTTTCAGTTAGTTCCAAATTATTTTGAACTGGTTTCGATACGTTATAATCAGATTTAATGTTTGTGGTTTGTTTTCGTTAGTCGCCAAAATTCGGTTCGTTTTGGTTAATTTTAACTGGCTTTAATTTTTGTAACCTGTTCCGATAGGTTTTACACCGATTTGACGCTTATGGTTAGTGGTCCAATCAACTTTCGGATAGTTTCAGTTAGTTCCAATTTATTTTAGTTATTTGAACCAGTTCCGATACCTTATAATCAAATTTAATGTTTTCGGTTTTGGTTAGTCGCCAAAATTCGGTTCGCTTTGATTAGTTTTAACTTACTTTAATTTTTGTAACTTGCTTGGGTACGTTTGGTGCATTTGGTTAGTTTTGGTTAGTCGTTCAATAATATTTCGGTTAGTTTCAGTTAGTTCCAATTTATTTTAGTCATTTGAACCGATTCCGATACGTTGTAATCAAATAAAGCTTTAAATAAAAAGAACTAACACGATCTCTCATGCGTATGACGTCATAAATGTGGCAAATGTAGCATGCACTTTTTCACGATTTGAAGCCCTATACTAGGAAAACAGAAACATTTTCAGTGTTAAAATGCATTTTTGGATTGTCAGACATGCAGAATTGATTGGTTAAAACAAAAGTTCCGATATCATAATAATAAAAATGTCTCCCATATGTGGTCAATATTCTGGCGGACACTGTATAACATTAGTTGGATTTAAAAAAGATTTAACTATAACATTGAATCTGCCAGTTTTCAGATTTAACTGAATTTCGTGCGTATTCGATTTTAGAATATGCAATAAGTTTGGAAATAAGCGTGCGGGAGTGTGCATTAAACAACATTTATACATGCCTTTCAGGATCGCGGGGTAATTTAGATAATTATTTATTACTTATAACCAGGCATTTTTAACAAAAATAAAATAAAGTTTAATTATTTTTCGTAACGTTCTCGGACTAAACCACAAGACTTGCGTGGCTCGCATTTAGAATCACATTAGAGCTTGCTCTGACTATTCCTTGGGATGGCTGGCCATCCCAAGGAGGCGGAGCTTTAAAGGAATTCTTGTTTCATGCGTTAGGCGGCAGGTTTCGCATCTGGTGTGGGTTTATCTGGGTCCAAGTATTAGAATCAAAACCAAGGATAACAAAATCAAAACAAGGGACTGCTGCCGATATAACGTCTGCTGCCAAGAAGCGACGACCGACGCGACGTTGCGGACTCAAAACGGATAATATTCCTCGAAAGGAAGACTGACCGAAAGTCACGATTATGATATATGTAAAAAATTAGTTAGGGAAAATGATTAAGCTCTTTGCTGTGGTATATGTGAAAATGGAATCACAGAACCAAAGTATATGTAAACTAGTAAGTTCACTCAGCGGTAAATCCTTTGATGTAATTCAGCCACATTCTTTTATATCAAGTGACAACTGGAGATGACCGATGCGCTGCGTAAGTGTCCGATTGATTCGCGTGGCTTTCTCTAGTCAGAGATGTATTCAGGAGATTGTATGGACTCGTAGCGAAAGACCTACTGAATGCCGGCCGGGTGAAAAATCAAGTGAAACTGAGCAAAGTTGTAAGAATCTTTTCATAGAAGGAAATTGAAAAAAAAAATGCTATACGGGGTGTCATTTTTAGGTGATACCACTGTTGCTATCTCAGAATCTAACAAGAATTTAACAACACTGCAAATCGATCTTGAAAAGGCATCAATAATGGCAACTTTCTAATTTAATCAACTTTGTAGCTTTGAGCGTTTCAAAGATAGCAATAAGAGTGGATTACCTAAAATATATTTAAAAATATATAATAATATAATACTTCGGAATCTCATTTTTACTACACTTCTTTGGTTTCATGAAAAGTGCTTTTTCAAGGCCACGTTATGACATGGTTTATGTTTTCGTCTCGCGTTACGGCATTTTTGTCAATATATCGTTGATTGGACGACTAACCAAAACTAACCAAATCTATCAAAATTGACTGTACCGTATTGGCACCGGCACCGGTTCAAATGACTACTATAAGCTGAGACTAAGTGAAACTAACGAAAACTTGACTAGACGATTAACCAAAACAACAAAATCTATTAAAATTGATTATAACGTATCGTAACGGGTTCAAATTACTAAAATGAGTTGATACTAACTGAAACTAACCGAAAGTTGATTGGAGGATTCACCCAAACTAACCAAATCTATTAAAATTGATTATAACGCATCGGAATCGGTTCAACTGATTGAAATAGTTAAGACTAAGTGAAACAAACCGAAAGTTGAATCGAGGACTAACCTAAACTAACCAAATCTATTAAAATTGATTATAATGTATCGGAACCGCATTAAATAACTAAAATAACTTAAGAATAAGTGAAACTAACCGAAAGTTGGATCGACGACTAACTCAAACTAACCAAATCTATTAATATTGATTATAACATATTGGAACCGCTTTAAATGATTGAAATAAGTTGAGAAAAAGTGAAACTATCCGAAAGTTGAATCGACGACTAGACCAAAGTAACAAATCTACTAAAATTGATTATAAAGTATCTGAACCGGTTCAGCCGGTTCTAATGACTAAAATAGGTTGAAACTAAGTGAAACTAACCAAAAGTTGATTGAACGACTAACCGGATTACGTTGGTTAGTTCGGGTTAATCGTCGATTCTACTTTCGGTTAGTTTCACTTAGTCTCAACATATTTCAATCATTTGAACCGGTTCTAAGACGTTGTAATCAATTTTAATAGATGTTATTAGTTGGGTTAGTCACCAAATCAACTTTCGGTTAGTTTCTCTTAGCCTTAACTTATTTTAGATATTTTAACCGGTTCCGATACGATATAAACAATTTTAATAGATTTGGTTACTTTGGATTAGTCATCCAATCAACTTGCGATAAACTTCACGTAGTTTCAACTTATTTTAGTCATTTGATCCGGTTCGGATACGTTATAATCAATTTTAATAGGTTTGGTTAGTTTGGGTTAGTTGTTGATTCATCTTTCGGTTAGTTTCACTTACTCTCAACTTATTTTAGTTATTTAAAGCGGTTCCGATACGTTATAATAAATCCTAATAGATTTGGTTAGTTTGGGCTAGTTGTCCAATCAACTTTCGATTAGCTTCACATAGTTTCAATTTATTTTATTCATTTGATACGTTATATCAATTTCAATAAATTTGGTTAGTTTGGGGACGACTACATTCAACTTTCGACTAGCTTCACTTATAGTTTCAACTTATTTTAGTCATTTGAACCAGTTCCGATACGTTATAATCTATTTTAATAGGTTTGGTTCGTTTGTGTTAGTCGTTGATTCATCTTTTGGTTAGTTTCACTTATTCTCAACTTATTTTAGTCATTTAAAGCGGTTCCGATACGTTGTAATAAATTTCAATAGATTTGGTTAGTTTGGGGGGCGATTACAAGCAACTTTCGACTAACTTCACTTAGTTTCAACTTATTTTAGTCATTTGAACCTGTTCCGATACGTTATAACCAATTTTAATAGATTTGATTACTTTGGATTAGTCGTCGATTCAACTCTCGGTTAGTTTTACTTAGTTTTAACTTATTTTATTCATTTGAACCAGTTCCGATACCTTATAATCAATTTTAATAGATTTGGCTAGTTTAAGTTAGTCGTCTATTCAACTTTCGGTTTGTTTCACTTAGTCTCAACTTATTTTAATCATTTGAACCGGTTCCGAGACGTTATAATCAATTTTAATAGATTTGGTTAGTTTGGGTTAGTCGTCCAATCAACGTTCGGTTAGTTTCACTTAGTTTCAACTTATTTTAGTCATTTGAATCGATTTCGATACATTATAATCAATTTTAATAGATTTGGATAGTTTGGGTTAGTCCTCCATTCAACTGTCGGTTGGTGTCAGTTATTCTCAACTTATGCTAGTCATATAAAGCGGTTCCGATTTGTTATAATGATTTTATTACATTTGGTTAGTTTGGGTTAGTCCTCGATTGAACTTTCGGTTAGTTTCACATAGTCTCAACTTATTTTAATCGTTTGAACCGGTTCCGTTACGTTATATTCAATTTTAATAGATTTGGTTAATTTGGGTTAGTAGTCCAATCAACTTTCGGTTAGCTTCACTTATTTTAAACTTATTTTAGCCATTTGAAGCAGTTCCGATACGTTATAATCAATTCTAATAGATTTGGTTAGTTTGGGTTAGTGTTCAATTAACTTTCGGTTAGTTTCACTTATTCTCAACTTATTTTAACCATTTGAAACGGTTACAATACCGACGTCATTATAAATTCTAATAGATGTGGTTAGTTTGGGTTAGTCGTCGATTCAACTTTCGCTTACTTTCACTTATTCTCAACTTATTTTAATCATTTGAATCGGTTCTGATACGTTATAATCAATTTTAATGGATTTGGTTAATTTGGATTAGTCATCCAAACAACTTTCTTCTAGTTTCATTTAGTCTCAACTTATTTTAGTTATTTGAACGGGTTCCGAAACCTTATAATCAATTTTAATAAATTTAGTTAGTTTGGGTTAGTAGTCGAATCAACTTTGGGTTAGTTTGGGTTAGTCGTCCAAACAACTTTCGGCTAGTTTCACTTAGTCTCAACTTATTTTAGTTATTTGAACCGGTTCCGATACGTTATAATCAATTTTAATAGATTTGGTTAGTTTGAGTTTGTCGTCGAATCAACTTTGGGTTAGCTTCACAGTGCCAAAATATATTTAATATTTACAAAGCATTCCATTATCGTTATGTAATATGTACTGATAAAAAAAAACTCTGACACCTAGACGATTTTTCCGGTCTTGTTGCCTCCTTCACCTAATTTTATTAACATATCTATTCACTAATCCGACTATAGATTTTTCCTCCACATGCTGCCAACAATCTGCGGATTTTCGGCGGCTGGCAGAAAATATTTGGGGAAGTGGAGCTACTAGTTTACATATACTTTGACAGAACATGCCTTAACATGGCGAAAACTACGTACTTGCGTTATGAAAAAGTGCAGATGCTGAATGGAAATGCGAAAAATGTAAAAACGAAAAGCAAAATAAGAAGGAGAAGAGAAATTAAATGAGATGGATAACAAATACAATAAGTTATTCCAAAAAATATGAAGAACAAATAAAAGTAAATAAAGAGCTTAGAGATGAGATTCAGGATATTAGAAAACAGCTAAATTATTAAAACACGGGTTTAAATTTAATTTATTTATTATTATTTAATAATAATGTGATAATTCAAGGAATTCCATACAAGGAAAACGAGATCCTAGATTTATAATTATCGACAAATTGGCGTCCAAATTTAATGTCCCGAAGATTCCTAATAGTATAAATAATGCATATAGGTCGGGAATACGCAAAGAAAACAAAACATCGCTAATTAGAATGAAATTCAGAACTAGAGAGTACAAGCAAAAATGGATGGTAGCAAAGAAAACAATAACACTTACACATAACGATATAGGAGAATATGCAGACAAACGAGAAACAATATACATAAACCATGATTTACCTAAGCCTATAATATTGAATCCTTTAAATTTGCTAAACAATATAAACAGGAGAACGGCTACAAATATTTACGGACAAATGATGGGAAAATTCTACTACGAAAGGATGAAAATAGTAAGGTTGCATTGGTGGAAAACCATAACGATATAAAAAACTAATTAAAATTCAAAATAATCTTAGCATAACTTATTATAATATTCAGAGTCTACGAAATAAGCTTGATTCAAGCCAACATGAAAAACACAAGTGACATATTGGTTCTTGTGGAGACTTGGTTATATCCCATTGAGACATATTTCTACAATGTCGATGGATACTATGCGATACATTCTTGCAGGGAATCCAGGGGCGGAGGTGCAAGCATCTATATCAAAAGTAATGTGCACTTTAATAAGATAGACTGTAGCGGTCTAGAAGAACCGTTCAACTGGATATAAATTTAATTTAAGTGCAATTTATAGACCCCCTTGCTATCTATATAATGATTTCCTAATTAAACTTGAATCTATGATAACTAAGTATGAGGTAAACCATATATTATATTAGGTGATATTAATATTAATGTGTTAGATCAGGACTCCATAATTACTAAAGACTATAAAAGCATGATCGCTTGTTTTGTCAATAACATTAATTTTGCAGATGCGACCCGAATTTCATACACTAGAACTATAAAATTCACAATAAGGTAGAAGTAAATATTAAGCCATTTAAGGTTCTAATTAAAGTTATTTCTAAGTGTAAGAAGGAATTTACGACTATAAAACAGCTCTTCATCTGACTTTTTATACTATTTGGATAACCAATTGAATAGTGACGTGTTAAGTCAACAGAGAGTATTACTGATGAGTGATTTAAATATAGATTATTTGAAAAATGACAGTGACTCGAGAAACTTAAAAAAAATTATACGATCAGCAAGGTGCAAACAAATTGTTACTAAAGAAACAAGAATCACAGATCAATCAGCCACCTTAATTGATCATATTATAACCAATGATTTTACTTTAGTTGAGGTTCCACGAAATTTTCCAAAGTTAAGTGACCACGATATAATTGGGATCAATATGAATTTTGAAGGGAAGCAACAAACAAGTAAAAATTCCTACGCAAGAAACCTATCAGCACAGAACGTTGAAAATATTATTGGGTATTTGATCGGTGAAGCCTGGAATTATACATCCACGGATGTTGATATCCTTTATTCTGATTTTATAAAAATTCCGCAAAGAATACTTGACAAAAGGGCACCGTTAAAGAAAAACAAAAAAGGCTACCATCATCCGTGGATAACGCAAGTAGTTAGGGAGGCACAGCGTGCTAGAGATGAGGCTTACCGTAAGTATCAATTTACCTGAAATGTTACAGACGGAATGATTACAAAATAAAAAGAAATAGGGTGACTTCACTAATGAGAAATTAAAAGACCAAATATTATGAACAAAATATAGAAAATTGTAAAGGAAATGGAAAGAAAATGTGGATAGCACTAAAAGAAATTGTGGGAAATAAAAAACAATGTGCTGATTTTACCAGCATAGACTTCGGCCAGTATGATGAAAAAGTAGAAGAAAATATGAATAATTTTTATGCTGATAGTTTGGACGAGATTTCAAAAAGTATAGAAATAATGCAACGGAAGTCATTGTTATCAGTAAATACATATAGTTTGTTAGGTTTTAAGGCAATTACGTTCCCAGAATTAAAAAAAGTTGTATATGACCTAAAAATAAAAGTACTAGTGACAGCTTACTGAGTATTAAGCTTGTAAAAGATATTTTTAGTGTTATAGGGTACCCAAATATGTATATTATAAATACATTCATAAGAACTGTAAAATTTCCTAGTGAATTGAAAACAAGTGTGATAGTGCCCATTCCCAAAGTGCCAAATCCAGGTATTGTTATGGTAATTTTAACAATTCCGTAACATCAGGTTTTTCCGAATTTGCTTGTTTTTATTTTTGGTTTGAAATAATAACTTTTCATCTTCAACCTATTTTGAATTACTGTCTGAACCGACCTGATAGCAACGGTGCGAAAAATTCCGCATTAAATAGTACGAAAATATTAAGAAATAATGAATTTTTATGTTGCCCATCAAGTTCATTTAAAACTAATTTTTGTCATACGCTCCCAAAAAAAGCTATTTTACGGACTCATTTGAGTCCGTAAAATGCCTCTTTTTAGGCCTAGTCCCTAAAAGTCGTCATGGCAACCTTTATGGACTATTCCAAAATTCCTGAATATGTCTAAATGTGAAAAATATCGAATGACATGACAAAATTGTCAAATAGTTGCTACGATATCAAATTCTAAGCTGACTTTGTCGTACATTATGATTTCAAAAATTATGGTAAATTTGCAAATTTAGGCGTTCTGAAGAATTGCAAAAAGTGTATAAATAAAAATTTAATTTTGGTAGCGTATGGCCAAAAAATAGTGTTTGTCACACGTACCTAAATAAAGTTTTTCAGGACTCATCTGCTATTCCGGACTCGGCTAATGCCTCGTCCGGAAACAGCAATGATTCGTCCTGAAAAACTTCATTTTAGGTACTTGTAACAAAAATAACTATTTCATCTTTTAAATATACCAGTCGATAATTATCTCGTTAATATAAAATGAAAATTAATATTATGGGTTGAATCTACATAAATAGAGAAGTAGTATATTATTTAAAATTGTTAAATAATTTCAAATATGCAGATCATATTTCATGCTTAAAATCGGTCGCTTCGTACGGTGGAAAAAGTTGAAATATTTGTGACGACTGCGTGTTAGTGTAACTTTTTTTCGAGATGTGATTCTGGTGGAAGATAGGACTGGATTCTAAAAGCTGTCTTGTACCGGCGACCAGTGTGAGAGCTTGTGAGAAGGTAGGGCTTGATTTTTTTTATTTTTTTTTGCGTTAGCTGATTTTTATTTGAAGTTTTCTATACCGAAAAGTCTGTAGGCAGAATAAAGCTGCTAAGCGTGCGAATCTCTGATATCTGCCTATTATCGTTTCACATACCACGTTGTCTTTTGCCGTGTGTATGTTGAATAAGCTCGTGAATATCTGATATCTGTCTACTATCATTTCACACATACCACGTTGACTTTTGCCGTGGGTATGTTTTGTCTGTAGGGCATATGTGTGATATTGGGTTTTTCGGAGCTTAATGCTCCTAGAGAGAAAAAAGGACTTGATCTTACAAGAGCAGGGTTATTGAATTTCGGTTTTAGTTTAGCAACCCAACTAAAGAATCAATCAAAGTAGCCTGTAGGGTTCACATTATTTAGGTTCAAGTTAGAGGAAGCATTTTTAGAAATTAGTAACCAAAACTGTCTGTAGTGTGGGAAACTCAGTCTAATTTTCTCTGGTATCGTTATCGGATGTTATGAGTTATATTGGGAATCGGAGTTAAGCTTAGTTAGTTGTTATTCGGCTATGTAAGCATTTTATCGTTCTTTTCTTATTTAAAGAGCACCTTCTCAAGCCCTTCTAGACCCTGGTGGGTACAAGATCATAATTGTTTGTTTGTTTTATTTCTCCTGGGGGAAAAGAAGGCGTGGAAGGGCGTCCCCCGGCCACCAATATTATACTAAAAATAAAAAAGTACATTGACAGCATCGAATGAATATAGAACATATTGATTTTTTTTAAATTTACGAAAATTATGCCTTCTAATAAATAAGAGCTGACGACAGTAGAATATTTAAAATTTAAATTTAAATTAATAGGGTTTCGGATATTTTTTTTTACTATGATCTATTACAAAATGTAAGCGATTCATTTTAACTAAAGCTCCTGGATCTGACTCCTCGTTCGATATGCCGCTTACGATTACGGTTACCTATGTCATATACGTTCTTGATCCTGCATGAAACATATTAACTTCACCAAATCTCACGAACAAAAACTTGTAGCATCCCAAATTATTATCTTAGGCTTATTCAAGGTCTCTCCTAATCTCTACTATTCTGGTTGTTGTCTGTTGTTCCGGATGCCGGAACGTAACTATAGTATGTGAAGTAGGTATTATTTTTTATATAAAGGGTACTGTTTATCGGACCTTCTTCCCTTAAGTCGTCAACCTCAGCTGCCTCATCGACGTCAATTTCTTCTCTCGGTTCAGCCTTGCTAAAACAATTTTCACCTACACAGGTTCCACTCATCGTGCTACAAGTGAGGCCTGATCGGCGACACTCGCACTTATTACTGCGGTCCCCCTTGCAAGTGCAAAATATAAGCTTCAGTAGGTGAGGAGGAGCTGCGTTTATTAGAGTCACTACTGGCTACAAAACGCCATCAACGAATGTTCAGCCTCAATCACTGGGGTCAAGATACACACCACACCACTGTTTAACCTGGTGATAAACCCGATAGAAATTATACTTAGTTGCCACTGTGGTTGGTGGCAGAGTAGCTAGATCCAACTTACCTTGCATCGTTTGCTTTGCCACTGATGAGACGTATTTTTTAAATCTACATTTATTTAGACCGTCTGATCTAGACCCACCATACAACTCTACCAAAAACTCCTCGCCAGCTTCCTCAGCATTTTCTTTTTCAAAAACAGCAACGATATTTAAAGCCACGATACTTTCCCATTTCAAAGAATCGCATGAAAAAAAAGTATTACCTCGCAGATGTCAGCAAGGTCTGATGCCAAAGTTTTTCCTCGGAATATTTTACGTGGTTTTTCTGGCGCTCGCGCTACCGGGATCAACATAAAATTGCTGGTTTCAACAGGGAAAAGCCCAATAATCAAGAAGGGAAGATCCGTGTCTTTACCAACTACTACAGCTTTGCAACCCTCCTGTGATTTTGATAATGCCGCCCTAATAATGATAACAGTTTGCATCTGCGTTCGCTTGCAAAACACCTAGACCTTCTGCATCCAAATAAGTTTTAAGAAGGAAAATGAAGGCAGATTTATTTCTTGGTTTACTCAAAATTACTTCCCTGGCACCCTTACCGGATTAGAACTGTCAATTTTCTAGTCTCTTGTAGACGTGTTTCCTCTTCTCTGATGTTCTGCATCCTTTGTTGTGGGATCGCTGTCATATCCGTCGAACACTGCGATAGTGTTAAGTCCGTACGTTGTCTTGACGTAGGCGACATATCTCTTGCATACTTCACTATACATTACAGTATCAATACTTGGCCACGGAACTCGATGCAGGAGATCTCCTTCACCCAATTTGTGGAAAGGATTCTCTGGGAGAACTTCACCGGGAGGGCAAATTTTGGAAATAATATTAATGTGTTCACTTTATTGCCTTCCTCATAAGACCATGCCTAAGTAATGCTGTTCGATAGGGTGCAAGCTCATACTGCAAACATTCCTGATAATTGACCGTCATCTTTCACCATACAAATTATACGGTGAAAAAGAATAAGTGGGTTGTCCTTTGCCCACCGTTCGCCAACCTTTATGGTGGCAGATAGAGAAGCAAGTTTGACTACCTTGTCTTTTCGCTGTAACGTTGGATTAGTAAAGGACTTCCCTGCAACTTTTATAATTCCTTCTTAATCCAGCAGCGTGGACAAAATGCTATAATTATTATATAGTATAGCTAGATTATCAAGATTTAATAATATCTTAGAATTATAAGGTATTTATTTCTAGATTTTTCCTGTTTTTTAAATGATTTGTATACATTTGTATAAATCGCCAAAAATTCCCCATTTCTAAGTAATTTACTCTCAGAAAAATAAAAAGGTATTGCCTTAGTTATTAAATAAAAAACAGTGTACAAAAAAGAATAGAAAAAAATTCTGCCGACGAAAATTAAATAGGTATGGCAGATTAAAATTCAAGATGGCGGCATTTCCCCAGCCGGGACGTCCCGGGACTCGACTGAATCATGTTCAACACCATTTAAACTTCAACTTCACAAAATTTTAACTTTTTATTCTAAATTTCTTTAAGTCAAAAATTACATTAAGTGTTTTTGTAGATTTAAAGCGTGCTTTTGAGACAATAGATAGAGATATTCTAGTAAAAAAGTGCGCTTTAGATTGGATAACAAATTTTTAGACAATAGGTATCATCAGACTAGAATTGGAGATAATATTTCTGGTAAAAGAATTAGTGTTTGGGGTGTTCCTCAGGGGAGTGTTCTGGGGCCACTCCTTTTCATTGTATATATAAATGATGTTTATTTAAAGTTGAATAATTCTTTTGTAAATTTATTTGCGGACCCTAATTTCAGTTTCAGGGAAAGAATTTTCAAGAAGTAACAACAATATTAAATAATGAGTTAAAAACTCTGTATATTTGCTGTGCGAAAATAAATTAAAGTTAAATAGTTCAAGGGCAAAATGTATGGTTATTGGTTCCAAGGCAAATTGTAAAAAATATCTTAACTTAAATTTGGCATTAAACATAAACGGAGGTAATATACAATTTGTTAAGGAAATAAAGTATTTACGAGTAGTTTTAGATTCCCAACTGAAATTTGGTAATCATGTAGACTCTATGTGTAAAAAAATTGGTAAAATAATTGAATTTTTTAAACGTGTGTCAGGTTGTTTATCTTCGTGGACTAAAATGTTAGTGTACAACACGATTTTTCTACCTCATTTCTCGTATACTTGCTCATTATTGATTGCGTGTACGGACGAAAATCTACAGATATTGCAAGTTCTACAGAACAAGATAATTACAAGATCAATCGACTTACCTGTAAGGAAGATCGATCGGAATTATCCGAGCATCTCCGCCATCCCTCATTACACTTTGTAGTATACAACTTTTTCCCAATCGGTACAATTTTTAAAGAAGTTATCTAAAAACATGGTGATTCAGCCGACCCTGGCTAGCCGCTCGAGCTCATCGCCTTGATGCGTCATTACAATTTTGGTTCGTGAGATTTTTGATTACATTGCATTTGGGGTGATAGGGAGAAGGTAAAGACTGGGTGGGTTTGTAATGAGGGATGGCGGAGGTGCTCGGATAATTCCGATCGATCTTCCTTACAGGTAAGTCGATTGATCTTGTAATTATCCTTCGCATCTCCGCCATCCCTCATTACACTTTGTAGATGTTTAAAGTATTTGCGATGTAATCTACATTAACTGAAAACTGCGAGTTTTCTGTAGTCCTAGATTTGTAAGGCCCTTTTTATAACCTAAAATTCAAATTTATAACCATTAGATTTAATAATACACATCATGAAGGTACATATATCATGTTTAACGCTTAACTGATATTAACCTTTAACTTATTTTTAATACTATACCAATATTCTTATGTAATATGATAACAAGTTGGTAAGTAAGTTATAATTGTAGCTTAATATTTATATGATTCCTTAGAGTTTATGGTTCAATAAACAAGATGCCAATCCAGTGGGATTACCCACGCCAAGTTTTTTATAGAATTTCGAGAATACTTTTGATTTTTCTGTCGAGCCAGCTGTCTTCTGAATGGTTTGTAATGTAACTCCCATTCTTTGAGCTGCTGAAGTTGCCCCGTGTCGCGTGCTGTGTGCCCCAAAGATTTCCGTGTTTATACTGCTGGCTTTTAGTATTAACTTGACCCATCTGCTAATGGTTTGACTGTTGTCTTGGTGATAGGGCTTTTTGTGAGTGAGTATTACATTTTGTTTGGTTTTGCTACTTGTGGTATCGATTGCATCTGCAAATGCAACGATCTATTAGCATATTTACAGTATCTGTGAATGCCGTAATTTCTGTTTTTGAACAAAAAAATAGGTATGTTAACTAGCTGCAACTGCAATTGCAGACAGTGGAGGGTACGATCGATTGTATCTGCTAATACAACGAACTATTCACCTTTTATTGACTGGTAGCACCCTTTTTCCTTTTATGCGTTCTATGTAAGTCTCTAATAGTGTGACTATACATAGTTCAGGTTGATTAATAAAATAAGGTAATATCAAACTAGGTTGAAGCCTGTTTAAGCCACTTGCTTTTATTTTATCCGGGAATCTGATTTCAATTATGTATTCATATTTAAAAATATTGCCTATTTTTACTTCCGGGTTGTCCGTGATTTGTGTGCCGTTATTAGTATTAAGAGTGTTACTAGCTTTAAAGTTAGATTTGTACATTTAAGAATTTGTGAGGGTACATGCTCTTTAAGCGCTGTAGAACTGGGTAGGAATCCCAAGTAATTGAGTATTTTGATTTTGGGGGTCTTATGTTAAATGTTCCATTGAGAAACCTTTTTATAACCGCTTCGTCTTTTGTTTGAGTAGGATGACTCCGAAGACAATTGAATATTTAGGAGCTCAAGAATAAGTTTACGGTTTTATTATATATTTGTTGGCGCTTAGAAAAACAGAATTTCCCTATTTATTGTAAGTATTTCCGTATTCTTTGAGGGCGCTATCTGTCAATGAAGAAATAATCACTTTTATCGCTTCATTAGGTACGCTTTGTTATAGAATAGCTCTCCTGACAATGAGGAAGTTTCATTAATTTTTGTTTTGTTTTTTTTTTCTATTACTGCTGATTTCGATAGCCCATGAAAAATAAGTAAACATATGTTTTTTCTTTTTTCCCTAAACCGAAAAATGAGGCAGATACAACGTCTTGAGATGTGCTTATGACGTCATAATACACATGAATTGTTACGTCACACCATGCATGGTATATCTATATATACAAAACTAAAAACTGGTATAGCTCTTGTAATATTCATCTTTAGCGGAAATAAAAAAATACGTATCGATTTTTTTTAAATTTTTTTTTAATTTTTTTTTACGGTTTTATAGTTTGCAATAAAAAATAATCAGTTTAATTTCTCAGGAAACTTCGTAATTTCCCTACAGCCAGAGAAATTTTCTTCCACAATGGTTGTTTCTCTCCGCAAGGAGATGTGAGTAAGTATTTTTCAGGGTAAAGATAATAGACTGTTCTGCCAGTAGGTCCCTTTTCTCTTGTATAAACCCCAAAAGTGAGCATGGTTGCGGGGGAATAACTACGTTTTTTTATATAAAACCTAAATCTTGTAATGTTTATGTAATTTTATTTATACTTTTTAGCAATTCTCTTTTGAATTACCAATAACTAGCCAATTGTCTAAGTAGAGTACAGTTTTTATACCCTTTAATTTTACATATCTTACAACTGGTTTCAGTTTTGTGAAAAGATATGGAGCTATACATAAACCAAATGAAACACAATTAAATTGGTATAGTACGTTGCAACAAAACGAATCTTAACAACTTTTTTGACTACTGTGCATAGGGATAAGGAAACATGCATCTTTAAGAGATCAGTTTTCCCCAAGGATGCGTATTTTGAAATTAAATTTTTTGTCGTCCTATGTAGTCTTCTACTTTGCTAACCGGAGTGGTGTCCTATTGAAAGGGATTTTATAATCCTGTACCCACTCTATTATTGAACTGTTTACCTTTTTTCTCTGCTAATTTTGAACGTATAATTCTAGTTCAGACGGTTGGCTAATTAAATTATTGATAGGGAGGGCTAAGGCACTAATCCCACGGACTATAGTTGTTTCTGTAATTGATGCAGTAGTTGTCTTGGCAGGATTTAGTACTCTCTTCGAGATTTAATTTTGATGGTCTGAGGGCATTGCAGTTGGCAGCTGGTGGATACTTCTCTATCATAATGTTTTTTTTTTTTTTTTTTATCTCTAGTCCTTTTAATAAGTAATTGTCCCATCTAAACTATCTGAGTATGTAGTTCTGGCCTCGCAGGTGTAATTTCGTCGTTTTTTTTTTTTTAACCTACACCTACACAGCTAGGTGGTCGTTACTTTGTTCAGGACCATCTGGTGCTCCTGATGTTGGTAAGTCTTGATAGTCTTGATTTGGCTATGTTATTTCCTCAGCTAGCGTGAGAGGATCTTCTAATGCATTTGCAAATGCAAAAGAGTTTCCTTGGATTTGCTACTTATGATATCGATTGCATCTGCAAATGCAACGATCTGTTAGCCTATTTACAGCATCTGCAAATGCTGCAATTTCTGTTTTTGAACCGAAAAATAGGTTCATGAATATGTTCACTATCTGCAACTGCAATTGCAGACAGTGGGTACGATCGATTGTATCTGCTAATACAACGAACTATTCACCTTTTTGATTGCTGCTTAACCCTAGTTATGCTTTCGACTGCATCTGCAGATGCAACGATTTTTAGCATATTTACAGTATCTGTAAATACTGTTATGTAAGAGGGTTGCAATAGTATGGTGGTTATTTGTTTTTGTATCTGCAAATACATAGCACTATACCGTGTTATTTTTGTCAGTACATATATCCTTTACATCGGCAAATGTAGGGATATAGTGTGCCTCTAACTACTTTTACATAATATACCTACTGGGGTGGAGGCTGTTGGGGGCCCTTCACATCTGCAAATGTGAAGGCCAATTTTAGTTAAAGTTATTCGCATCTGCAAATGCGAATTTGTAAATAGGTATTATTATTATTTATTAACATCTCCTGCAAGCAATGTTTACTCCAATTTTTTCCCTCACCGGACGGCTCATGTCAACACGAATTGTTTAAAACTAATGCGTTCCGGTATTACATCGCTTCGACAAAGCCGAACGATAACATTCCGCCTTTTTCCCTTAATTTTGGGTTAGTTTTGGTTAGCACTTTTAGTTCTTGTTGATTGAGCCTCCGTTGCGAGCAAAGCCAACGGAGGGCCATGCAAGCTATAATAATACCCACTTGGGATTTAGTCGCTCGTAAATTATGCGTCAGCTTGCCTTTGTGTCCAGTTTTTAGAGGTTAATTTCGTGAGAAAAGGACACTCTTCGACTTACTCAAAATTTTAATTTTTTATTTATTTTTATTATTTTTTTTTTTGAAAAGTATTAATACAGTAATAGCAATAATTACAATATACATAGTCCTTATTCCTCTAGACAGTGTTTTTGAACACTGGTATTGAGGATAACTGCATTTTAGTAATAATAACAGTATGATTTCCTATAAACTCTCAGTATTGTGGCTATGAAGATCCTTTGAAAATATTATGATAACATTTTAATTCTGAGTTTTATTTATTATCCTGTAAATAAGTTTATTCTGTTCAAATTTTAATACCTTATGTAATTGCCATACTCTTAAATTTTCATATAGATCTGCAGTATGAGTCAGTGGATCATAATTAAATATAACTTTGTTTTTTGTTTTGCAATATTTGCATCGAATCGAATTGTAGTTTATAGTCCCACATGTGCCCCATACGGGGATCAAATATCGAAAAACGAATGATACGAAGGCATTATAACCATTTGTTTCTATTTTTATATTCCTTTATATGGTATAAACGTTTTATTCTATGTAAAACATTAATAAATGTGCAGGCCGACCGGTATATATTTCCTCCTTTTGATTGTGTTATGTAAACACTTTTTGTGATTGAATAGTATTTCTTTGGTAGGATCGTTGTTTTTATTCAAACAACGATAGGATGTACGATTAGACGAGATTACTAGAGAACGGTTCGAATAGCTCGTATCGTTAACTGTTGCTTATTACTTATATTCATTTCGATATAATATATTTTTTATTACGCATGCATCATAATCAACGATTATCGCACGCTGCAGCGTGCATAAAATGATGTTTATGATGCGCCTACTTTTTTAAAGGTTGCTATAGAAACATTTGATCATGTCAAATGTGACAGATTATTATATTCGTCAATATATCCCTTAAGTTTAATATTTAAAATATTTTTGAGATTATGATGCATTCGTAATAAAAAATAGCATATGATATACGTGTATAAGAGGCCTTTAAAGCCCTTGCGACTTACAAAACACTCCGCTGCGCGTCGTGTTTTGAAATATGTCGCGCGTGCTTTAAAGGCCCTCTTATACACTTATATCATAATATACTATTAATTCCGAATATATTGTTTGATTCTGTGTAATTGTGCAAAGACGACAAATAAATGTAACAATGTTTTGTCAAGCCCTCGTATATAAATAACAGTTTGTTAGTATAATTCAAATCGCAGTGAGCACATTTAATTTTTGTTTACTGCTTCATTCGCATTTTTGACTGTAACCCGTTCGCACTCTATTTTATTCTAATAAGTATAGTTAGTTTTAGAAGTTTGAGAGTATTTTCCATTTCAATTTTATTAAGTAAAAAAAAATAAGGGTTACAAGTGTCATATTTATTCATAATACTCAGTTTAGTATTATACACATTTAGTTTGCTTTTATACAAGAGATTCTGTTTTTATATATTTAATATAACCAGGTATGTATGTATTTTTGAAATGTTGGCAAATAATCTTATATGGACTCACCCCCTGATTCGCTTCTCCCGATGAATATTGCCCCCTTTTTTCGCCTCCTTTGCGAGCAAGACGTATCACTAACACTTCACTATACTAGAAATACGATTTCTAGGCATTTTTCTTCTTAAAACCAAAAGAAAGAACCGATTTACGGATTCTTGCTTGTCACCGACCGGTACAAAATTGTAATGACGCATCAAGGCGATGAGCTCGAGCGGCTAGCCAGGGTCGGCTGAATCACCATGTTTTTAGATAACTTCTTTAAAAATTGTACCGATTGGGAAAAGTTGTATACTACAAAGTGTAATGAGGGATGGCGGAGATGCGAAGGATAATTGTAGTTATGTTGAACTGTTTAAACTGGCTGGTCACCACTACAATATATCTTTAGTTACAAAAACTGCTCTGCAAAAAACACTTTTTTATGATGGATTGCGCTATTATAATGAACTGCCGGATACCATACAGAAGGCACCTAGTTTGGGAGTGTTCAAATCACGTTTATTTTGTTATTTTAGAAATTAACGTCCTGTAAGTGTATGTATTATGTAAGTACATTTTTGATGTTAACTAGCCAAGTGCTAAATAAAAGATTTCATTTCATTTCATTTCCTTTCAAAAAGCATTAAGTGTCACCAAAATAATGAGTGGGTAACACCAGATTTATTAATCTTAATTAGGGAAAAATAATTCGGCTTTTAAAAAACACAAAACTTGTCCGAATAATAATACACGTAAGCTAAATCTTGTAAAAATAAAAAATTCTATAAATAATAAAATAAAATCTTTAAAAAATCTATATTTTAAAAATAAATGGGATCATTCCGCAAGTGATGCAAAAAACAATGGAATATAATAAATTCATTCCTAAATGATACTAGTGTGAAAATTAACATTATAAATCAAATCGAATTCAATGGCACACTTGTAAATGATACTAAAGGAATTACAAATGGTTTGAATAAATATTTTACGGAGATAGGTATGACCATAGTCAATGACATCAAAGTGAAACCAAAAATTCAAACATAATTCAAAAATGTAATGAAATTGAAAGTAATGGTAACGTATTCTTTGAGCCTACGGATTGTAACGAATTAAATAGTATAATATGAAATCTGAAAAAAATGCGGCATCCGGCCACCGAACATTAACAATAGACTAGAAGGTTCACTCTAAGCCCTGCCCCTAGCATTCCCCTCCTTGCCTCGTCACTGAACCTGATGAAATGCTGGTTAACCGCTCTGGCCTTGTGCCACGTTTCACTCCGTTTCGGCCAAAGTGGCGTCTCGCCTTTGTAAGCGCTACATCAAAAGTGCCGACTGGGAGTGGACCTTCTAGTCTCTTGCTAATGTTCGGTGACCGGGCCATGATGAACTTAGAGTAATTGATTTAATTAACATAAAAGAGCACATTTTGGGTATATCAGTACAACTCTTAAATAGTGCTTTGGCACCGGTCAATTTCCTCTTGAACTGAAAATATTTAAAGTGTGCCCAAGTCTGGATCGAAAACACAACGAAATAACTATAGACCCATCTCCATAATCAGTGTATTTTCTAAAATCATGGAAACTGTAATGCAAAACGAATGATATCATTCATAGAAAGATTTATCTCATATGATTTATATCAATATGGATTTCTTGAAAATAGCAGCACTCTGAGTGCAACCGTATATCTTCTTAACCATATTTCAACCAACTTAGATAACAGTAAAATCATAATAGCAGTTTTACAAAAGACATTTAATGTGGTAAATCATACTATTTTATTAAATAAGTTGGAAAGGATGGGGTTTAGGGGATATGTGCTCTCCTTGATTGGGTCTTACTTAATAAACAGAAAGCAATATGTAAACCAGCAGGAAAGTGTAATCTTCACTTATAATAAAGCCAGTTTGGGTTAGTAGAAGTAGAAAATATAAGCAGTATAAAATACTTAGGGCTTGTACTGGATGTAAATCTAGATATGCGGTTTTTCCGTTCATATTCCTTTAATTATTATTATTATTATTATTATCATTATTATTATTATTATTATTATTATTATTATTATTATTATTATTATTATTATTATTTTTTGTTTAGTCTCACATTTACATATGTGGTAAAAGGTAGTGAGGGCTTTAGCAAAACTCACACCTTGTTGACTTATTTTAGGATTTTCCTGACTATCCGACATGTTTCTAGGATCACTGATTTTTGCATGTCTGTTATTAGTTGATGTGGAAGATTATGTTTCGTAAATCCTGCGGGTAACTCCGGTGGTATGAGGCCTGTGACTGAGATGACTACGGGGAGGATGAGGACTTCTTCCATTTTTCACATTGATTTTATTTCCTCAGCTAGGTCCGTGTATTTTCGTATTTTCTCTGTTATTGTCTTCTGTATGTTGTGGTCCAGAGGGTGTGCAATATCTATTAACATTGTGATTTTGTTAATTTTGTCTATTACTGTTATATCTGGTCTATTGTTTATAATTGTTTTATCAGTTATAATTCCTCGGTTCCAGTATATTTTGTAATTCTGGTTCTCGTTGACTTGGTCTGGTGTGTATTTGTAGTACGGCTCTTCTATTGTTTTAATGTTATGTTTTTGTGGAGGATTTTGGCTGTCAGATTGTGCCTGTTTAGGTATTCTGTTTGTGCTAGGATAGAACATCCTGATGTTATGTGTTGTATCGTTTCGGGCATGGATTTACACACTCTACAGTTATCGTTTTCTATGTTAGTTTTTGTTATGTACTTTTGGTAATTTTTTGTCGGCACAACTTGATCCTGTATGGAGAACATGAATCCTTCTGTTTCACTATACAGGTGTCCGAGTTCGATCCACTTGGTTGACAGCTGATGTTGTTTATCTAGATCGTTCTTGAATTTGCCATGTAGTTTTTTGCTGTTCCATGTCTGTGTGATGTTTGTGAGGAATGTTTTCTTGTCTATTTGTTGCATTTGTGTGTGTGTGCTGAGTGGTGTGTATTTTTTGTCTGCTTGTTTGATAGACGCGTGTAGTGGTGACTGTGTTGCCTTCATAGTACGGGAGGCCACGACCAAGATTTTTCGACAATCGCTATCCGCAAACTTCTTTGTGGCTTTGGTAATTATATTATTTTGATTCTAAAACTGGTATTTTCAGACATTTTGGGTGGTGCTTATGCCCTTAATTAATTTTTAAAGTTGTTATCAATTTAGACCCTAAGAACTCATAGCAAACTGTCTGCTTTTCGATATGCTGTTAAATAATAGTGTAAATAATATGTTTTTTTGGATATCAGAAAAAAATAGTGAATAGTGATGCATGTAGGTACATAGGGTAATTTAAAAAATAAATAAAAATGACGAAAGAAAAAACTTTTTGCTGTCTGTCTGAAAATTATGTTCTTTCGTTAATTGTGGCGCGTTGATACTTAAAAAATCATTTTCAGAAATATGTGCCGGTGCGTTTTATTTTATGAGAGGGCGTAACATGTAAAATTTTGGGTGAGGGGAAACTTATCGCTATTTATCTGAAATCAGATATATATGGTAGAAAGACGATTCTGCATCACAACAATGCTAATATCAGATACATTACCTTGTGCCCGCTGCTAATCAGACAAACTTTTGTTGAACATAATTGAGCAGGAAACACTGAAAATTGTATTTAATTACTACAATGCCAAAGGACATGGTTATCTCGCTGTCGAATTGTAAAATAAACAGGTGACACACTGGCGTTTGTGCGCAAGCGACAAATTCTACCAGCATCACCGGCTGTGAGACAGGTCCGTCAAAAATTTTATTAAATACTTTTCTTTGCTTTCGCACCACTGAAAGTGTATGAAAACATTATTTTCGTTATAAAGTCACTCAAACAAGTATGTTAAAAAATATTTCAATCGGACAGCTATAAATTTATAAGGTTAGATGTGTATACAACTTTTGGTTATCATATTACAAAAACGCAACACCGCAGATGTCTGATATAAAATTTTTTATTACAATATGAACTTATGTTAATTGATTTATCCAATAACCAGACGGATAGCAGTAAATTTTTGTCATCATAATTTTTTGCAAAGCAGAAACGGCGCCCCACTAAAACGCACCGTTTCCGGATACTAGTTGATAAGGCAAAAATTTATGGTTTAATATGTTTTATCTATTTCTTATGGTTTTAAACGGATAGCGATAATCAAGGGTTTTGGTCGTGGCCTCCCGTACTATCATGTTGAAGTATCTTTTTAAGCTATGTATTTGAATGTTATGTGTTAGTTCGATGTTGATTAGGCCTCGTCCTCCTTGTTTCCTAGGTAGATACAATCTTTCAACAGCCGAGTTAGGATGTAGGGCTCTATTATCCGTTAGGATTTTTCTTGTTAGTCTGTCTAGTGCTTGTACGTCCGTTAAGGTCCATTGTATGACTCCGAATGAGTAGGTTAGTATGGGTATTGCTCAGGTATTTATAGCCTTAATTTTATTTTTTGCGTTGAGTTGAGTGTGCATGATTCTTCTTAGCCTGTTCTTGTATTTGTTTTCTATGTTTTCTTTCATTTCTTTCGTTTTATGTGTAAGTGTTTCGTTTACTCCTAAGTATTTGTATGTTTCGTTGCTAGGTAGTGTAGGGAATGTTATGTTATATATTAAAAGATCTATGTTGTTAGTTTCCGTTGTTTTACCTTTTTTTGCTATAAGTGATGTGCATTTATCTAGTCCGAAGTTCATTCGTATGTCCTTAGAGAACTTACTAGTGGTTTCCAATAGCGAGGATAGTTGATTTTGGTCCGGAGCATATAACTTTAGATCGTCCACGTAGAACAGGTGTGATATTTTGTAATCTTTTGTTGGGCTGTATCCAATATTTATCGACTTTAAAAGGCTGCTTAGTGGGTTGAGAGCTAAGATAAACCATTTTGGGCTCCATGTGTCTCCCTGGAAGATTCCTCTTCTTATTTTTATGTTATTAGTTTCTAGATCTGTGTGGGGTAGGGTGAGTATTAATTTTGTTTCCCAATTTTTCATTGTTTGTTTAAGGAAGCGTATGATGTTCTGATCGATTTTATAGATTTCTAAAATGTGGAGCAACCATGTATGAGGAACGGAATCATAAGCTTTTTGGTAATCTAGCCAGGCAATTATTATTATTAATATTATTATTATTATTATTATTATTATTATTATTATTATTATTATTATTATTATTATTATTTTCCGTTATCACACATCCATGCTTCTGTGGTAGATTGAGAAGGACACCGAGTGCACACCGTGCTCCTGGTGTGTTCCTTCATGTCATTAGAGAACTTTTCTAATGATATGTGCCGTGCTCAGCACAACAGACTTCTGGAGTGATATCAGGTTGTGTTCACCGGGAATCTGCTGGATGGCTTCACATGTTTTATAAGAGACTAATCCTGTGGCTCCTATTACTATGGGAACGATGGTTGTCTTCAGATTCCATAGTCTTTGCGTTTCAATCTGGAGATCTTTGTACTTGAGATATTTTTCAGCTTCTTTTTGTGTGATGTTATAATCGGATGGAATGGCGACGTCTATGAGCTGACATGTTCTTTGTTTTTTGTCTTTATGATGTCTGGTTTATTGGCTTTAATGCAACGGTCAGTTTGGACCTGTGTGTCCCAGATGATGGTGACGTCCTGGGTGTTCACGACAGGATCTGGAGTGTGCTCGTACCATTTTTCTCCAACTGTTACATTGTACGCTTTGCAGATGTTGTAGTGTAGATGCGCTGCTACAAAGTTGTGTCGATCCAGATATGCCTTCTTTGCTAGTATTGGGCATCCTGACACTACATGATGAGTTGTTTCATTGTGCGTCCGGCAAAGTCTACATTTTGGGTCTTTGCCAGATTTCATGATTCTAAATTTCATGTAGTTTGTGGCCAGGGCTTGTTCTTGACAGGCAGTGACAAGCGCTTCAGTTTCGGTTTTTAGGTTTGCGGTGGTCAGCCATTTCCATGATTGATTCTTGTTTACTGTTTCTTTTTCAGCTTCTAGTGCAATTTGTCCGTGCATCTGTTTCTCTTTCCATTTTTCTAGTTGTTCTTGCCTCATGTGTTCTTTGAGCCTTTTTTTAATTATTTTAACTCTCTTTGTTTCAGATTCTGCGGGGTTGGTGTCTTCTATTTTATCCTGACAGCTGTTTTTTTGTCTTTGTTTTTCAATGTGTTTTTGATTCTGCCTGTATACCATGCACAAGTATTTGTCTTTTTCTTTTATTTTCAGGTAGTTGTTGAGACCTTCTATTGCTATGATGTGGCTAGTTTGTATGCTGATCATTCCACGTCCTCCGTTTTTTCTAGGGATGTACAACCTGTCGACATCTGCTCTTGGGTGCAGTGCTCCATGTATAGTCATCTGTTTCCTTGTTTTAGTGTCCATTTTTCTCAATTCTGCCAGGGTCAATTTAATGATTCCGTAGCTGTACTGGATGACAGGTACAGCTAGAGAGTTTATGGCTGAGATTTTGTTTTTTGAGTTTAGCTCAGTGTTCAGTATGCTTCTAATTCTTCTGGTGTATTCTTTTGTAAGCTTCGTTTTCATTCTTTTGTGTTGTATTCCGTCATTTTCTTCAATGCCAAGGTATTTGTAGGCTTCTTGTTGATCTAATGCTCTTATTGTTGTATCGTAATCTAATTCTATGTGCTCTGAACTTCCTAGTTTCCCTTTCTGAAATGTTGCTTTAGCGCATTTACCTAGACCAAATTCCATTTTTATATCATCGCTGAAGTTTTTAACATTTTGTATTTGTTCCAATAGTTCCTCGTCTGACTTAGCGATTAATTTGAGGTCGTCAACATACAGTAGATGGTGAATTCTTTGTTTCTCGTTCTTGCAGATGTATCCTGTTTTTGTTTTGCTTAAAAGGGAGCTCAGAGGGTAAACGGACATGCAGAAGAGCAACGGAGTTAACGAGTCCCCTTGGTACATCTCGTTTCGTATGTGTATATCCTTGATTGTCACGATTTTATCATTTGCTTTCAGGTTTAAATCGGTTTTCCAGGTTCCCATTGATTTTGTTATGAACGACAAGAGTGTGGTGTAGATTCTGTAAATGTTCAAGGATTCTGCTAACCAGCTGTGTGGCACGCTGTCAAACGCCTTCTTATAGTCTATCCAGGCTATTGATAGACTCTTTTTGTTGTCTCTACAATCTTTGTTTAGCATCATACTGGTTAGCAAGTGATCTTTACATCCATAAGTATTCTTGATACAGCCTTTTTGCTCATTTGGTATTAGATTATTTTGCGTTAAATGGTGCTGGATTCTTTCTGCGATGATCTTTGTGAGTAGTTTGTAACAATTATTCAAGCATGTTATTGGTCTCATGTCTTTTGGGTGGATTGCTTTGTCGATTTTGGGGATCCGGTAAGTTTTCCCTTTAGTTATCCACTCTGGAAGATTTTGCTTCCCGCTAACTAGTTCGTTGTACAACGTAGTTAATTTGTCGTGCATCGCAGTTAGTTTTTTTAACCAAAAATTGGGAATTCCATCAGGTTCTGGGGCTTTCCAATTTGAAGTGCTGCTTAGGTCTGCTACAACTTCTGCCTGAGTGATGTTCGACCATTCCATTCTTTTTACTCTTGATGTACTTTCATATTCAGCCTGTATCCATTCTGCATCTCTGTTGTGTACGGTATCTTTCTCCCATATCTGTTTCCAATAGTCTTTAACTTCCTCTTCTGATGGTGTTTCGTTTGTCTCATGGGTTTTCCCAAGTATATTAGCATAAAACTTGCTGGTGTTCTCTTGGTAGAGCTTGTTTTGCTGAAATTGCAGCGATCTTCTCGCATATCTCATGGCTCTTTGTGCTTTTGCTGCTATTTGTTGTTTCAGCTTTTCTATGGTCTGGGCGTAGTCTCTTTGGGTTTTTATGTTATACTTGGTGTACATCTGTTCTTTGATTTCCTCCATATGCTTTGATAGTTGGGGCTTGGAGCATTCTTTCAATTGGGACAGATCTTTCCGCAATTTTTTTATTTTGAATTCAATCCGTGCTTTCCATGGTGGATTTGTCGCTTTGGCTTTCTTCTTTGGGTCTCTTTTGGGTATTAGGATGTTTTGTGCTGTTTCTGCTGCTGCATACGTAAGTTTGTTCAGCTTTGTTATGTTGTTGTATTCGTCAGGTTCTTCATTGAGTATCTCTTGTAGTGCAATGTTGACTAATTTGATTTTTATATTAGCTTTTTCCCCGTTGTTTAGTTTCAGCAGTGGTTTTCTTCGTATTTCTTTTGTGTTTTGGTCGCTCTTCATTCTTTGAATTATTTCATACTTCATTTTATCTTTTTCTGAATTCTCACTTTCATTTTCTTGTTGTTGCTGCTGTTCGTGACCGTAGGGTTCGTTTGTCATTTTTCCAATTTGATATTCCATCTTGTTTTCATGTGAGTCGTGTTCCTTTATGGTTTGTTGTCTCTTTGCTCATTCGGCGTGTACTCTTCTTTTACTTGTCTCATAATCTTGTCCAAGACATCTGTTGGTAGCTTGTTTTTGTTTAGTATGAACCGCCTCTGAGTAGCTAAAGTGTTAGGGTTCAGTTTATGTTTTGGATTAGGGTTTCGTTTCTCCCACAAGGCGAAGGTGTCCTTTAGATTCGCCGTACCCGTTTTTTCTACTATATAGTAGTGGCACCATACAATTTCAGTGTAATCCTCAATTGTCCATTTTGTTCTGGGGCGGGTATTATCTATATGTTGTGGTTGTGATTTGGCATTGTCTATGTTTTTATTCTGTTGTGATACATTTTTCTTCCTTTTGGTTGGAGACGTTCCTTTAGTACTTGGCTCTTTCATTGCGGCATTTGTATCTTGGTTGGTATGATTTATACTGGTAGGTTCTTGGTTGGTGTGTCGAATGGGGTTTAGTGTGCTTTCCAGTGGTTCCAGTAGTTCGAAATGTCCACTTTCAGTATTTCCCAGCAGAATTAGGTGGATTTCTTTTCCATGGTCGCTTTTACTAATTTTCGTTGGTTGAACTTGGGCACTGTATCTTTGGTTTTTGGGTCTTTCACGTTCTGCATAGATATTAAAGTTTAACTTGTACAATTCCGATAGTGCTAAGATCTCGATGCTGGTTCCGAAAGTTCCACTTTGTCCCATATTATAACAATAACTTCTCTGATTTGTAGGTTTTCCATCAGTTGTAAAGATGTTGTCTTGTAATTCTGTCCAGTGTCCTCGTATGTAACCAACCGCCTCTGATCTTAACTTTTCATGTTCATCCTGGGTTTTGTATAGGTAGAGGCTGACAGATCGGAATAGACAGTTGCCATCTACAATGATGTTACGCAGATTGAAGGTGTTGTGCTGAGTCATCGTCAATGATGAAGATTGAGGACTTCGCATGATGATGACCTGAGGTGCCTCAAGCCTCCTGCCGGACGCGGGGTCAGAGTTCAGGCTGAACCCGTTTACGTCGTTTGTATCCGAGGCTTTATAACTGTTGTGCATCCTGACTATTCATGGAGGTGCTGGATTTTGTTCCGCGGCGGTTATTCTTTTATTTACCCGCTGCCCTCTCCGATTAACAGGGAGAGGGCATCCCCTATTCGCAAGGGGCCGCGCCCGATAGAGGATCCAGCAAACCCCCACGGGTTATTATTATTATTATTATTATTATTATTATTATTATTAGTAGTAGTAGTAGTAGTAGCTTACTGCATCGATAGCCTTATAGAGAATCTAGAGCATATACTGGCAATGGAACTCGATTCGATTAATTTTGGAGATGTTGTAAGCAATTATGGAAGATAATCTCCTTGCAATACTATAAGCCCTTCGAAATTACCCTCGTGTTCGTAGTCAGATATTAATCCGTCTGTATAACATATATTCTATCATACAGCAGATTTCCTTCCAGCAACCAATCTAATAGACTGAATTTCTCACACCGAGTGAAATTGCCAATTAACTTCTGATTATGCAAATATTGGCGGATGTTCTGAGCGAGGTTTCATTTACTACGAGATGAATTAACTAACTATTAATTATAAAAAAGATTATTAAAGTTGCCGAAAGTGTGTTTCTACATTTTGATATATAATCTTTTGGGTTGTATGATTAATTAAGCCGCTTTAATGGAAATTGTTCTCCGAATTTTTAAATCGATAACAGTTTGGCCTTTCCAGCTTGCCAACTCTGGTTGAACTAGACTAACTTCTCTCCTACTTTACAGCAGTATTAGGTGTTTGTTGCTAGTGAAGAAAATAGCTATTTATATTATCAAGGTGGAAAGTGAATAATAGTAATATTAAGTAATGATCATAGGAACATATACAGGCAACCATACAAGAGTTTAGGGGTTTGATGATTACCTATACTTGCGTTGCCGCCAATTCATTCACCTTGGATCAAAAAATAAAAATATGTGTACATCGGCTACGCAACGCAAACTGAAGCTAATGACTTCTGTCCATAATTTATCAAAACTTTCAGCGTGTTTTGAAATTTCCTTCAGTAATTTAACTAGCTGTATCTACTAATAATAGTTATAAAAATTAATAAACACATGCTAATTTTGATTTTTTTTGTTCCAAGTTTGAAAGTGAACTTGGAAGTTATTATGTCAACATTCACGATAAATTATAAACAACGCGGGCGGTCAACGCAAGCGATTATAAACCTTAGACATGCAATGATCAGCACATTTTATTATATGCAGACTTTGTTTCTGGTCTAAACCAGTTCTTTGTATGCACACAGGTGCTCAAGGTTCTAACCTGCAACCGTATTTCCTCGAAAAGTCGAATCTACAATAAATTTCTCAAAGTTCTAAGAAAGATAATTTTCAAAGTAGAATCTGTCCAGTAGTTAGAGTGCAGTGTTAACTCTGAGTGGAATTAAATCAACCATAAATAAAACTCAACACAACTCTGAAAACACTTTATTATAAAACAGTGACCAAGACTTATAAAGAATTCAAAAGTACGCCCTAATCGAAAAGACATACGCACCTTAGTAATCGGGTACAGTGTAAATTTACCAAGCCTCCGATCAATAGACATTATTATTGTTTGTAACTAAAGTGCTTTCTTTATCATCTCTTCTCACTTGACGTAGATCGAGCTCGAATAGGAGCTATATAACCTGGACGTCATTCCAAGGCGTGGCGTCACGTCATACAGGTCGTAACGACGTAACAGTAAATCTTTATTATACAATGTGACGCAAACCGTCCTATAAACAATTTAAAGTTTACGGCCAATCTCAAGACCTACACTATCTATTGTACGTGACAAGTTGGTGGATGCACTGCGCGCCGGCCAGTTGTATAGATCGACATTTTAAAATATAATTATGGAACTAAGTTGATTACACTGCAATATTAGTAATATAGGTTCGGAGACAGAACCGTCTTCATAAATAAGTAAACTAAATATACCTATATCATCGATATAGAAATAAGAATTAAGAAACTATTTTTTATGATATAAAGATAGCTCTTCTTTTGAAAATTGGAGAGACAGTTATTGTAACGATTCTAAAACAACTAAGTCCTATAAACTATTCTTTTATTCACAATCTAGAGATAGAGTTTCAATATTATTAAGATAATTTGCTAAGATTAGTTCCTATTTGATGCATCAAGCACCAGTGGATATTTGTACTAGTCTCTTCTCTCTCCAGCATTGTACAAGTACACATGTGTGCAGCCTCGGCCTCTACACCTAAAGTAGTAAAAGTCGAATCTACGATAAATATGTCAAAGTTCTAAGAAAGATAATTTTCAAAGTAGAATCTGTCAAGTAGTTTGAGTGCAGTGTAAACTCTGAGTGGAATTAAATCAAAGCTAACCATAAATAAAGTGTAACGATATATTTAGTTGGGCGCTAATTTGTAGTGAAAGCTAGCTAAATATTAATTAATTATGCATGGGGTTAGGCGCCATTTTGTAATGAAATACTAGTTGTTCAAATCTTTTTTTTGGTAAAAGATGCTCGTTTTGAGACTCGTTTTTATTTTTTTTAGGGGGTAGGTCGTCGTTATTTTACTAGCAGTGATTTCTTTTGGACGCCAGAGTTCCTAAAGGCAATGCGAACTGAATATGAATACTTAAATATAAATAAATATAAAGATAAAAATATCAGAAATTTGCCCTTATAATTCGCAATGTCTCACAGACCTCTATCCTGCGATACATTAAAGAAGTAAATAAAAAAAAGTTATATATTAACTATATAATTAAATTACAAATATGATTGATGGAATCATTTGAAATAGACTTTATCGATATAATTAAATTACAAATATAATTGATGAAATTATTTGAAATTAAATAATTTGTCTGATGAATAAATTGACTTAGTAATGAAAAGTAAAACTAATGGGAAATATTTAAAAAAATAATGATGACAGATTAAAAAAAACACAGTTGGTCTCTACTATATATTTATCTTCTGACTCACTGATACTTCGTCCAATTATTCTGAAAATTTATGACCGTATTGGGACCTCTACTGAAACCGTTTCTGCCTATTTCCATGTTGGTATCAGTTGGGTTTATCGGTTTATTGGTTCACGCAGTATTGGTTCCCCTTGACTCGCTTGGTACAGCGACGTGTTTCCGTGATCAGTCGGGCGAATTAATAACATGAAAGGAGATACAAACTAATCTCAGACCAATGTATATTGCTAATTAAATAATATTCAGGGAAATATCATGTGTACATCAGTGACACTGTTAAACACATGAGAAAGCAATCAACAATTTGAAAATTTACTGGTTAAAGCAGATATAATCAGAAACTTGAATTAAAATGTTAAGTGGACTAAAAATTATAAATAACTAGCGTTACTCAAGACATCCTTTTCTTTACTTTAAAATATGAAATTCAAAAGAAAATAATGACTGAAATTTAAAATTCACAAGAAAATAATGAAACGACGTTCCAATTCAGTGGCTCTCAGCAAATCTAAATAAAAGATAACTTGTAATTGATAATAAATAGAAAAATAGAGGTACAACCTCTAATAACCAGTCTTATAACTCAAAATAAGTAATAGCTATTACTCTTATTTCGGCCCTTGGCAAATAAACGAAAATTGAGCGCTATTGCGCCCCAATTCAATTAAAGAGAAAGATAATATAATCACCACTTCGCATTCGAGATAGAAATTTAGATAACAGATAAATCCAGATAAATTTACATCTGTGAGATTAACCTCTCATGAATGCAAAGTAATGTCGGTACATCAGGGTTGAGACGAGACAGGGCGAGTGCCAATAGTTACATACTTGATGTAACAAATAAACCGAAAACTTAGTTAAGTAAGCCTGAAAAGAGAAAACGTTAAAACCTATGAGGGTAAATTCGGAGAAATTCTACTGAAAATTCAATACACTACCTTTGCAGGAATATATAGAATTTACTCCAAGTATTCACCCAAATAATACTGATCAATTTGAATGAAAATACGTAAAATAATGTGCGTGACCACTAAACGATGAAATAATTACGTTCTCCGTAAATTTGGACTAAGCCTCTTTCAATTTACATGAATTAAATTAATGAGATACGCAAATATTCACCAATAAATCGGTATTCTTACCCAAAAGTTCACGACCATAATTAAAAATTATTGAAGACGTCAGCTAATTGAAAGTGTAATATAAATATGCTAAATTCTTGCTTCAGTCCAATAAGACTAAGCGAATCATAAACAAATATTGATTATCTATTTAAAAACTAAAGAATTAGTTAAATATATTGCAAGATGAATTAAATATTTCAATATTAAAAAATTGACACCCACTCGTCGGCGTCTTGACACAAGATACCCGATTTTGCTTTAAAAAATTCAAGACGTTGGACCAATTATGCTTGATGATGTATTATTGGCTAATTTATAACATGGGATTACCACTATAAACCACGTCGCGTCAAGCAATAGAAATACCCAATATTAAAATATAGTAATCTATAGTAAAATAAATTCACAAATTGTAGATACAAAATAGCGTACTAGTGCTTAAAAAATCGTTACTCACACGAAATAAACTCATTCGTGAATAGATGTAATTAGCGATTTAAATATCGAAAATCACTCGCAATTAAACAGAAATTTTAGTATAGCGTAATTGTAATAAACCCATTCATGCATAGATGTCACTGGCGACTTAAAAATTAAATATCGAAAATTATTTGCTATTGAACCGAAATTTTAGTGTTGCGGAATAAGCATATATTCCGTTACAAAAGCACAACGTAACTCTGAAAAAAGTATACTATATAACAGTGACCAAATACCTATAAACTATTGAAAAATATTGACTGAAATTTAAAATTCAAAAGAAAATAATGTTCCAATTCAGTGGCTCTCGGTAAATCTAAATAAAAGGTAACTTGCATTTGATAATAAATAGAAAAATAGAGGTACAATCTCTAATAACGAGTCTTATAAGTCAAAGTAAGTAATTGCTGTTACTTTTATTTCGGCCCTTGGCAAATAAACGAAAATTAAGCGCTATTGCGCCTCAATTTAATTAAAGAGAAAGAGAATATAATCACCACTTCGCATTCGAGATAGAAATTTAGATAACAGATAAAACCAGATAAATTTACATCTGCGAGATCAACCTCTCATGAATGCAAAGTAATGTCGGTACATCAGGGTTGAGACGAGACAGAGCGAGTGCCAATAGTTATATACTTGATGTAACAAATAAACTGAAAACTTAGTTAAGTAAGCCTGAAAAGAGAAAACGTTAAAACCTATGAGGGTAAATTCGAATCCAATCGAAAAAGCATGCGCAACTTAGTAATCGGGTACAGTGTAAATTTACCAAGTCTTTTACCAATAGACGTTGGTATTGTCGTTATTACTAAAGTGCTTACTTTATCATCTCTTCTCATCTGATGTAGATCGATCACGAAGCTAAGCTGCATAGCTTGCACGTCATTCCATGGCGTGGCGTCACGTCAAAATAGCAAAACTTTATTATACAAAGTGACTCAAACGGTCCTATAAACAATTTAAAGTACACCACCAATCTCAAGACCTACACTATTTATTATACGTGACAATATCTATCTGGTATATAGATATTTATTAATTTATTTTTCTTACCATCCATGGACAAAATAATAAAGGTAATAGTTGAGCTATTAATATAGGTGTGACTTAAATTATTAACAGATGGATGTCCGATGAAACTCAAAAAGAACAGCCAATATGATCTTACTTGTCAATGAAATTTATGGAATACCTCTATATTACTGACTCTTGCAGGAATGGGCGTAGACAGGGGGGGGGGCAGAGGAGCCCATCGCCCCTCCTGAGAATTTAACCGACTCATTTTGCAACATACCATCCATGCCATGCCATTTAAGTAGGTGCCTTGTTTTTTTAAAGATTTTATTGGCTTTTGTGTAAAAAATTGGGCGCGGCACCCCCAAAATTTTCCCCCTTCGGCGTCTTAGCTTTCCCCGGCGGCTACCACTGTGGCCTTGTCTACGGTTTGCCTCCCCTGAGAAAAAATCCTGTCTACGCCCATGCTTGCCGGCAAATGCCTAAACATTCTTATGGAATGTTAG